>JAQPPZ010007430.1:0-93344 GCA_028583015.1 Wollemia nobilis | reverse complement strand
AGAGCTCTAGGTATGAGGGTATAGAGCTTTTATGTGTGCTAAAGGGAATTAGATGTATCCAATGAATACTTGCTTAAGGAAAGGGCTAAAGCTGGGATGATCTAGAATACCCAAATTTTTAGAATGTAATGGACATAAATCGTAAGGTGGAGTGGATGTTAGGATGCCTTAGTATAGGCTTTGGTATCAATAACACATATTATACTGTGATATTACCCTAGTTAGATTTTTAATGCATAAAGCAAGATAACTATGTATTATGGCTTGAATTAGAGGTACAACTTAAGATGAAATTGTAATATAATATTCTTTCTTAGATGGAATTAGGTTAAGATGCCACCTAAGACTAGAAGAGGGATACCTATGCCTAGAAAAACTTGATGAAGTAATATAAAGAAGAAAACCAATATGGGGAACCAACAAACCCCAAAAGGTAGGTACAAGTCCTCACCACTATCATCGCTGCTATGCAAGATAAGATAAGATAATTGCTAGAAATAACTACAAATCATAATTTTTAAGTTTAAGGCTTAGATATTGGTCTAGATAGTGGACTAACTATAGAACAAGTGCAAGTCAGAGCCTTAGCAGAGAAGGAAACAACTAGGGACATGAAAACATTAGTATATCCAACTTTTATGGAGAGAGAGATGGAGATGCAGTGGAAGCATGGCTAAGAGAAGCAGAGGTTCACTTAATAGTAAAAGGCTACTCATTAGGAACTCGAATACTTTGGGCTATGATTAACCTGAAAAGGGCTACTCTGGAATTGTGGAAAACCCACTATGAGGAACTAATATTGAACCTATTGACACCCCATGGGAAAAATTTATAAACATACTTAAGAAGATTTTCCTAACAAAGCATTTTTATACCTTAAAGTTTGAAGAATTTGCTAGTATGATACAAGGAACCAACATAGTAGAGGTGTACTATAAGAATATGGTAAGACTATTAAAATATATACCCATTTATAATGAGAAAATATGGGTTCACAAGTTCAATATTGGATTGGAATCTAGGTTAAAGCATGATGTAGATATGCAAAAGCCTAAATAACTACAAAAGGCATATGACCTAGCAAAGAAAGCAGAGTCGTACTTCTATTATAAATACGACACTCTACTCGATCAAGCTTGGAAAGAGCTAAAGAAGAGGAATAGTAATGGGTTTGTAAAATGGGAGGTTGATCAAGAGCGAAAAGCTAAGAACCCCCAAAATTTTGAGAAGAAACCTTATGGAAATTAGAAGAAGTGCAAGAACTTTCGTAAGAAGGATAACAAACCCAATAACATGAAACCTAAACTGCAAAAGTCGCAAGATCCAACTCTAGTAGTTAAAAGCGGGAATGAGAAACCTAAAAAATAGCAAAGACCCAAGGAAGGGTGCTACAATTTTCAAGGATCTCATTACTATAATAAATTTCCATATCGAGCAGGGACTAGCATGACTAATACAAAAGGGAAGGAACCAAAAAATTAGATCTATGCCACAACCAGGAAGCAAAATCTAGAGGGACAAGCCACCCCATTACTTATGAAGGTAAGGTTTTTAATAAACAAGTAAACATTTTGATAGGTAGTGGGACCACTGATAATTCTATTTCATCTTGTCTAGCAAGGACTGTGTCGAAAAGGCCTAGATATTTGGCTCAAGGATGGAAGGTTGAGTATGGTTTTGGGTAGACCTATTCGGTGAACCAATGTTATCCTATGGCAGAGACCACTCTATATAATGAGACTATAAAATATTATTTATATGTAGCTCTCCTACGCGCATTTGATGTGGTCCTAGGGATGGATTGGCTATAGGCTCATAAAGCCTTAGTCAATTTTCAAGATCGATGGATTGAGTATTCAAAAGAAGGCAGAAAGAGACTAAGAATTCATAGTAAACAAGGGGTTTTTAAACCTCATATTTTTTCTGCTATGCAATTAAAAAATGCCCTAAAGAGAGGAGGAATAGTGTATGTGGTAAAACTTAATAAAGTGGAAGACCACGATAAAGGATAAATACTAAGACAACATCCAATTTTACAAGATTTTTAGGATGTATTTCTAGAGGACCTACCTGGGCTACATCCTGTACAGGAATTTGACTTCACAATTGAACATATGACTGGAGTCGAACCTATTCATAGATCCTCGTATAGGATGAATCCTATTTAAATGAAAGAACTGAAGGTTCAATTGCAAGGATTATTGGAGAAGGGTTTGATAAAACCAAGTGTGTCACCATGGGGTGCATCAATTTTATTCATGAAAAATAAGGATGGTTCACTAATATTGTATATTGATTATAGGATGCTAAATAAGGCTACAATCAAGAATCAGTAGCCTTTACCTAAAATTGAATATTTATTTAATCAACTAAAGGATGCCAAGGTGTTTACTAAGATCGATCTGAGGTCACGATATCACCATCTAAGGATTCATGAGGAAGACACTCACAAGATGACATTTAAGACTAGGTATGGGCATTATGATTTTATGGTTCTACCCTTTGGATTGACTAATTCCCCAGCTGCTTTCATGAACTTAATGAACAATGTATTTAGAAGATACTTGGACTAGTTTATCTTGGTATTCCTAGATGATATCCTTATATACTCTTGAGATAAATAAGAACATGATAAAAATATTAGGATCGTGTTAAAATTGTTAAGAAAAAATAAAATTTATGGAAATCTAGATAAGAGTGAATTCTATGTTCTATAGGTATGATGTCTTGGACACATCATATCAGCAAATATAATTGTTGTGGACCAGAGAAAATAAAGGCTATTCTAAATTGGTCAGCCCTTACTAATGTGACTGAAGTGTGAAGCTTCATTGGATTAATGGGCTACTATAGATGTTATATAAAGGACTACTCCAAGATTTTTGGACCCATAACTAACCTTCAGAAGAAGGAAAAGGAATTCAAGTGGTCAGAGAATTGTGAGGTTGCCTTTGTACTACTAAAGTATAAGCTTACTATTGCACCAATACTAAAGGTTCCCAATCCTCAAGGGGACTTTTTAGTGTGCACTGATGCATCAATATATGGGTTGGGTGGGGTACTCTCAAAATAGGAATTAGTAGTGGTATATACATCAAGGAAGCTCAAAAAACATGAAGTTAATTATGCTACACATGATTTAGAGCTAGTTGTAGTGGTGCATGATTTAAATTTTTGGTGCCACTACTTGGTGGAAAGGCCCTTTGAGTTAAATAAAGACCATAAAAGTCTATGATACATATTCACCCAACCAATACTCAATGCGAGACAAAGAATATGGGTGGAATTTCTCACTGATTATGATTTTAAAATTGAGTACATAAAAGGAAAAGAGAATAAAGTAGCTGATGCTTTGAGTAGAAGGAAATATATAGTAGCCATAACTAAAATCCACGTGGATCTAAAGGATTGAGTAAGACAGGAGCAATCTCAAGATGAGTATAGCCAAGGAATTCAAGTTAGGATGAACAGAGATCTTGAAGGAAATAAGGAATTTAATGTAAAATATGAATTTCTATGTTATAATGGAAGGGTCATCATACCAAATATGGGTGATTTAAGAAAATTGATAATGCAAGAAGCCCATAGATCTCCTTATTCTATTCATCTAAGAGGAGCAAAAATGTGATAAAATATGAAAATAATCTTATTTTTGGTAGGAATGAATAAGGACATCACGGATTTTGTTGCTCGATGCCTTGAATGTCAGAAAGTTAAGGTAGAACATCAACATCCTACAGGAAAACTATATCTGCATGATATTCCTATGCAAAAATGGTAGGTTATATCTATGGATTTTGTAGTGGTTTTACCCAAGACTCGGTGCCAACATGATGCTATATTTATAGTTGTCAACAAATTGACTAAGGTTACCCATTTCATACTAAGAAATACCAAGGATGATGCTCAGGTAGTGGCTAGCAGATTCGTCAAAGGGGTATTCCGATTGCATGGATTTCCTGAGGTAATTATCTTAGATAGAGACTCCAAATTCACTTCTAAATTTTAGAAATACCTTCATAGTGTAGTTGGTACAAAACCGAATACGAGTTTAGCATACCATCCTAAAATTGATGGCCAAATAGAGTAGGTAAACCAAGTTCTGGAAGACATGCTCTGCATGTACTGCATGGATCACAAATATCGATGGGAAGATTGTCTACCTTTGGTAGAGTTTGACTACAATAATGGACATCACTCCTCGCTAGGAATGGCACCTTTCAATGTCTTATATGGGCAAAAGTGTAGAACACCATTGTATTAGGATAACCTAGAATACCAAGTTGTTATTGGGCCAAAAATGGTTAAGGTAATGGAATATCAGCTAAATGAAATTAGGTAAAGGCTTAAAGAAGTTGTGGATAGGTAGAAGAGTTATGTAGATCTAAAAAAACTCCAAGAGAGTATTCTATTGGAGATAAGGTGTTCTTGAGGGTTAATCCAAAGAAGAGTGCTATCAAATCCACAAATTTGGATCCATGTTTTGTGGGGCCCTTTGAGATCACGTAAAAGATCAGTTCGGTTGCATACTAACTTGCATTACCACCTAATATGTCCAAAATCCATGACACCTTCCACATATCCTTGCTTATGAAATATGTTGCTGACCTTGAACATGTGTGGGATGTTTCTAATTTGCAGATGGCAAATCCAAATGCCATTGAAGTACTACCAACAAATATTCTTGAGTTTCATTCTAAATATCTACGAATTCAAACTCTCAAATAGTGTAAGGTCCAGTGGGACCATTTATCTGAGAAGAATGCCACTTGGGAGAAATTGGAGGTTATGTGAAAATATTTTTCCTTTTTGTTTGAAGCTATATGATATAATAATTTTTACTTTCTATTAAAAAAAAAAAAATTGGAAACATCAAGGATGATGTATAATTCTAGTGGGGGAGAATGTCATGACCCTCCCTAGCAGACTTTATGGCATAAAGAAAACAATGTATTAACCTATGATGTGGTGATACCTAGTTTGAACAATTGAACCAACTATATGATGTTTATTTGATTTATAAGGGTATGTTATCGCTAACATATTACCAAGTATGTAGGATCAGGTACACTCGTAGGTGGAGCATGCAGAATCACCCACCAGAAATGAGGGTACCTAATATCAGGGAAAATGATGATTAAGGTACTCGAAGGTAACATGGATAGATACCTTCATATATGCATGCATTATCGGAAGGGATAATCATCGATGACTGATCACCTTGAGCTTTAGTTGATAGCCTAGTAGCTATCATAAAATATTTGGCTAAGATAGGTGATTGGGTTGATGGAAAGATTCCCTCTTTGTTGTTTTATAAATTTTTTTGCTCTCTACTGCATCATGGCTTGGGTAGCTTAATGTTGGGATTTCTATGGGAGAACAACTACAAAATGTATGTGGATGCATAAAGTAAACTGTCATGTTGAAGTGAAAGTAGAGTATCATTCTTATGAAGAAAAGCAAATTAAATTTATATGCTAAATAAATATTTCCTTTAAATTAATTAATGAGGTTTTAATTAAATAATGTTTGACTCATTTGAGCTCATTAGTAAACTTCATTGCAATTAATAAATGAGATTTCATTTAAATTAATTAAAAGTGTTCATTTTAATGATAATGGAAAATTCATTAAAAGACTTTAATTAATTGAAATAAATGAAAGAAAATCCATTTAAGAAATAGATACCTTTTATTTTACTAAAAAAGCAATTATGAAATTGTTTAAATAAAAGAAATATATTTTAATGGTGATAAATATCATGTAAATGATATTTTATTTAAAAAGTACCATTCTTCATTTTAAAAACATAAATATCCCTTTCCCCTATATAGTGTAACCTATGAAAATAATCTAGGGGGCTACTAATTTCCAAAGATGGAAATTATGGGAAAAGGAACTCCTTGCCTCCAGAGGATAAGGGACGAAGCATTGAAGGAAGGGGGCTTGAGGTTGGGCTCAAGGTTCAGGAAGGACGATGGATGGGCCACCTACAACAAGGAAGCATGTAAGGTGCAAGTAAGGAAAAAGGAAATAGGATAGGAGAGTAGGAAGAGAGAGGATGAAGGGAGGACAAAGGAGATGCAAAATAGGGATTGAGGAACAGAGAAGAACATGTTGTAAGCAAGGAGGGGAGGCAATCAAGACACCATCAGATTTCCATATCTGTAGAAGTATTAAGGTTGGAGTGTTTTAAAATTTAAATCCATTTTTACTTGCATTGGTATGGTGAATGTCTTAGTTTAAAACCTGGTTATGCTCCCCTAGTTATACTTCCCTGTAGCATGAAAATCCATGGGAAAATATTGGAAACCACCTACGTCTAAGTTTAGAGAGAGAGCACTATGCACATGTGATGGCCACTGTGTGTCTAGAGAGTATTGTGTATTTGATGGCCACTATGTGGTTAGAGAGAGCATTGTGCATATGTGATGGCCATTATGTGTTTAGAGAGAATGATTGTGCATAAGTGATGGCCATTGTGTGTTTAGAGAGAGCATTGTGCATTTGATGGCCACTATGTGTTTAGAGAGAGTGTTGTGCATTTGATGGCCACTATGTGTTTAGAGAGAGTGTTGTGCATATGTGATGGCCACTATGTGTTTAGAGAGAGAGAGAATTGTGCATATTTGAAGGCCACTGTATGTTGAAGAGAGTGTTATGAGTGTTCGAGGGCACTACATGTCTGAGAGCATTGTGGGAGTTTGAGAGCATTGTGTAGTTAAAAGCATCGTGTTCCAAGAGTGGGAACCATATTTTAGAGACGTTTGCTACAGTGGGAAAACCACTCATACTCCAAGAAAGAGCATTGCGTTTGGGAGCACCACCTATAGGAAAATCACCTGTGTTTAGAGAAAGGGTTGGGTTTAGAAAATGTTGGTTGTGGTGTAATACCATCCGCATTTATGGGGAACTCTATTGCTATGTAAGTTTAGTGGTGACATAAGTAAAAACATAGTACCTAGTTCTATTTTGTTTGGACTCTAGGTTTTGTAGAGGTTGTTCCACATCCGCCATGGAGGGCGTTAGCCTTTGGTTGTAGATCTTGGCTTAGAAAGGTTCACTATGTAATTTAATTAAACTGGAGCCTTTGTTTTATATGAAATATATTGAAGGATTTTAATTAGAAAGGAACCTTTGATTTATATGAAATATATTGAAGGATTTTAATTAGAAAGGAACCTTTGATTTATATGAAATATATTGAAGGATTTTAATTAGAAAGGAACCTTTGATTTATATGAAATATATTGAAGGATTTTAATTAGAAAGGAACCTTTGATTTATATGAAATATATTGAAGGATTTTAATTAGAAAGGAACCTTTGATTTATATGAAATATATTGAAGGATTTTAATTAAAAAGGAGGTAGATTTATTCTTTGAATTGAATTTATGGGGCTTTGATTTAGGGAATGAATGAATGATTGTTTTAGAGATTAAAGGTATGGGACTTTAATGCTTTAAAACAATAATTGATTTGATTGGAATTTGTGAATTAAAAAGGATGTAGATTTATTCTTTGAATTGAAGTTATGGGGCTTTGATTTAGGGAATGAATGAATGATTGTTTTAGAGATTAAAGGTATGGGACTTTAATGCTTTAAAATAGTAATTGATTTGATTGGAATTTTTGAATTAAAAAGGATGTAGATTTATTATTTGAATTGAAGTTATGGGGCTTTGATTTAGGGAATGAAAAAGAAAGGGATTGTTTTAGAGGTTAAAGGTATGGGACTTTAATGCTTTAAGACATGAATGAATTTGATTAAAGTTAGACCTTGATATAAGTAGTACATGTTGGATGACTCTCTAAGGGAACTTGAGAGGTGAAGATAAAAGTAAAGGATCTTTTATAATATCCATTATGCATTAGATGGTTGGAAACTTAATTGAATTTTGTATAGTTGCAATTTGGCAAAGTAAATGAATAGATGCATTTAAAGGTATGCCTATCCTAAACCATGAGTACCCTGATCCCCTACTACCCTCAAAGAACCAATGGGAAGCAAGGAGAAGCAAGGAGTTCAATGGAAACAAAGTATAGGTAATTGTATCTTATGTTGATTTACTTATGCTCAAATAGACTAGAATTATGGGGAGATATCCCCAATGCAGTTAATGTAATATTCTTTAAAGTAAGAAGGATTTACCATGCAATATTTAATGCGATAACTATTTATTGGTTTAGAGAAGGTACTTTTACTTTATTTATGTATTTTGTTATACTATGTAGATGATTCTCTTTTAGTGTTAATCATTATTTATTTTTTGAATTCTTAGTGATTACTCTTTGTTGTTTTAGTTTCTAGTTTCATTCTTGTTTGGTTTCTTGATATTAGAAATCTAAGAGTATAGTTCTAGGGTGAACTCAGAGGTGACCTAAGGGAATTGAGAACCCCTTAGGGTGAACATAGGTGACCTAAGGGAATTGAGAACCCCTTAGGGTGAACATAGGAGACCTAAGGGAATTGATACCCCTTAGGGAGATAAAGGACTAAGTTGTGGAGAGACTACATATGAGTTAAGATAGCTCATCATGTAGATATAGATATATGGCTTAACTCACAATACTCGTAGAATACCTACACATAATGATTTATGTATGGTATGGAGATGCGTGTATACCTTTGATGGACTAAGGGTGATAGGTCTAGCTCATCAAGAGTGATGGGATAGATGGGCTTATTTGTAGTAACACATGGTATGTCTACACAAACGGGCTTGTGTTAGGGCACCTCGTGAGATGTAGCTTTCAGGAAAACTTAGGGGATCAAAACTTTAGGTAAATACTAGTTGGGTTAGGGGTTCATGAAGGGTTCATGTATCCCTTTCCTTAGTAAAAAAAAAAATCTATTTTTGTATTTTCATTTTTTGTGTTTTTGGGTCATTACAATTTGAGAAAGAAAGACTTGAAGTAAATTTGGGCAGTAACAAAGAGTAGGTTTGAGACAGATTTGTGCTAGCCTTATAACAAGGTTTGGTGAAAATTTGAGATAAATTTGAGAGCAGAGTTAGAGTAGATTTATGCTAGCCTTGTGATGAGGTTTTGTGCAAATTTAATATAGAGTTGAAGTAGATTTATGCTAGCCTTATAACAAGGTTTGGTGAAAATTTGAGATAGAGTTAAGAGCAAGGTTTGAAGTAGACCAAAGTAGATAGGATAGAGTTCTTCTAAGGAGAGAGATCCAAAAAATAGAGCAAAGGGGATAGAGTTCTCCTATGGAGATAGATCCAAAAACTAAATCAAAGGGGATAGAGTTCTCCTGTGGAGAGAGATCCACAAACCAAAGCAAATAGGATAGAGTTATCCTGTGGATAGAGATCCACAAATAAGAGCAAATTGGATAGAGTTCTCCTATGGAGAGAGATCCACAAACTATAACAAAGGGGATAGAGTTCTCCTATGAAGAGATATCTACAAACATTGTAATAGATAATTGATTCCCAAGAGATTTGTTGAGAAAAATTAGAAGAGATATTTTCTTCGTGGACATAACCCACATTGGGTGAACCACATAAATTTGCATCTCTCATGTGTGTGATAATTTTTGCATTGTTTTGTTATTGTTATTGATATTGTAATTGATAACATTGGATAATATTATTTGGGAAAGAAAATTAAAAGTTGATCTTATACTGTTCACCCCCCTTAGTATAAGCTTGTGTTCTTCAATCCTCAATGTCTACCACCCTATTTTAAAAGTTTTATATTATATAGAATTTTTTAGAAATAAATGGAATCAAACATTACATAGTATTACTTGAAAATAAATACATAAAATGAAGAATGGAAAAAAAAACTATTGGGGGTGTCCATGAACACCAAATAATTGCATTAAATGGAAATAAAATTACACTCCAACCAACAAGAAAAATGCTTTGTATGAAGGGGTATATATACCCAAATACAATTTACCTTTTAGGTTAAGGTTATGAGATCGACCTTTAGGAATAACATATTATAAAAATAAAAAATGAACACTTTCCAAGATTTACATGATCCCAAATGAGAAATATGATCAATATAAGTAAATAACTTGATTATGACCTCAAAAGAAGCTTAACCACTGCATATTGCAACATCCCTCATTATGTTAAATAAGTAACATAGAGATAGACCCATACGTGTCATCCTCCCTTTAGGGACAATATTTAACTCCAAAAAGATTTTATATGCACATAAAAGTGATCTTGGGCATGACCTTGTTTAGCATATCCACTACATACTATGATCAAGGCAAAAGAACTAGATCGAGCATCCCACATGCATGAAGAAATATTCTAAAGTGTATCCATATATCTATGTTCTTTTTTGACTAATAGAACACTAGATTGTAGATAAGTTCAATGGTTCTATAATCATCACATCAAAAGAGTAACTAGAAAAATATGAGGAATGCTAGTCATATCCAAAATTATTAGCATCCACCTAATATTCTTAGTTTCCTCATTGGTAGCACAATATTTAGCCTCTATGAAAATTTGAAAAATAGTAGATTCTTGTCTAGAACATCAAGAAACTAGGCTAGACCTCAAATAGAACACAAAGCCTATGGTTGACCATCACTTGTCTAAGTTACTAGTCCAATTAGCATTTGAAAATCATCTCAAAATTTGAGGAAGACAATAGATTAGTGAATACCCATTTGATAGGTATCTCAAATGTATCTAAGAATTATCGTAGATATTGGCAAGTGACTCTCCTAAGGTTCCTAACATATATCTAGAACAATAACTTATAGAAAACTCTATATGGGGTCTAGTGTGAATAATGTAGAGAAGTCTTTCCACAAGAGATTGATACAACATAAAATCCACCAAAGGATAGGTACAATTAGCTTGAATCTCTAGGTCTAAAGCATATGGAGTTTGAGAAAACTTGAAATCCTCCATACTAAAACATTGAAAATTTTCAAAGTATACTTGGTATGGAAAATTGTGATGCTAGATCAATATCAAATAAAAAAAAATGCAAAAGACCCTAATTGTCATCTCAAAAGTGGAATGATGTCATGATTTCATACTCTACATTAGAGTATAAGGGCTACTAGTTATGATAAAAACATTTATACATAATACAATCACAAAAAATTTCCCATCCTAATGTTTGATGTAAACATCATATTTAGCCCCATATCGATGAATCCTAGAACAAAAAAAAAGGAATGGATCATATCATTTCATGCATAAGAAATCCTTCTTAAGTCCCTGTAAAGACCTTGTCAAGCAACAAACCAAAGGAGTGGATTCCTCAAGCTCAAAATTGGATGACTATTGAATGTAGATTTCTTCCTAAAAGTCTCCATGTAGAGATCCATTATTCATGTCCATATGATGTTTCTTCCATCTATATGAGGTAAAAATAAATATATTCATCATGACTAAGTCCATCTTGGCATTTGGTGTAAATTTCATAGAATAGTCCACTCATTTATGAGAGAATTCCTTAGCAATAATATATGTCTTGTGCTTACATACCTACCTAGCCATCTAAAGTACATTTTGGCCAAGTAGACCATTTTGCAACCAACATCATTCTTCCCTATTTGAAGAGGAACCAACTTACAAGTTGTATTATTCACTAGAGCCTCACACTCCACCAACATAATATCTTCCCAATATAGTCACCCCTTAGCTCAATAATATGTGAAAAAATATTTGGAATATTCTACCTTAAAAAGTACTTCTCAGGAATAAGCCTTTTAATGTCACTCAAGAGAAAAAATAGGTAAAGCATCCTTTAGTAGCATGTTAACCCACTTGGATATTGGAAAAACTAAGGAAGGATTATATGTATTTTGTAGCAACTCAACTTAAAAATCTAATAATAAATAATATAACTCAATATTGCCATTGACCTCATCATGCAAGGCTGAATCACTTTGAACTTATGTGTCTTTCTCTTCATGCGCTAAACCTAGAGAAGAATGTCCTACCTTTGGTGTTGCCTATGAAGTTATCAAATCAATAGGTGATATACCTCCACTTGAGGATGGAAATAGAGAAATTAAAGAAGAAGAAAAAGATGAACAAGATGCTCTAATGGGAGTAGAGTGAACCAAAATATTTAAATAAATAGCTAATTCTTAGATAGTCAAAGTATTAGAAGGGTACACATGGATGGTAACCCATAATAAGGATGGTGTACACATGGAGCAACTACCCCTGGTCCAAAACCAAAGGGGAAACTAGTGCTCCTCACACTCAAAATCATGCTAGCGATGAGCCACCCACCCATAGTGTCACTGGATGAAGTTCAACAAGTATTAGGGGTGTCAATTCAACCCTTGGGAGAACTCCACAATAAACCCCAACAAGAGATCCACCTCCTATTCCTTCATCACATAGACATGAGAAAATATCAAGGTCCTCCTCATCACATAGGAATTAGGAGTCCTCATGGCACCTCTCATAATTTAGACACACAGAGGCATTGTGACCTCCCTCATCACATAAACAATTAGAGGCATCATGACCTCCCCCTTCACACCAACATGCAAAGGCATCACGACCTCCATCATCACAAAGACATACATAGGCTTCAAGGCATTTGTCATCATACCAACACAAAGAGGCATCAAGACCTCCATCATCGTGAAGGTATGTAGGGGTTGCAAGACCCATAGTTTCACATGACACACATAGGAAATATCAGCCCACTGAGGGGTAACACATTGGGACTATGCCCGGTCGAAGACCTAGGACATCCTATAGCATTCCTGTATATGGGAGGGTACCCTTATAATATGATCTCATTGGTACAAATGGGACTCTGTGGGATCAACCATGGAGAACCCAACAACTTTATGGGTTGGATCGAGTTCCCTCAAGGCTAGCTCCTAGAATTATTGCTACCAAATATTTTGCTTTAAGAATTTCAGATAGCATATCCACCAGATGCATCAATGAACCAAGGGAAGCTTCAAAGTGACTCTGCAACACATACACAACTTTAGATCATGAGGGTACTCAATCCATAATGTAATACACAAAGCAAGTTTCCCTTGTGGACAAGGGAAAGAACATAATAGGAGCCTCCTCAAGGGGCCTAAGCATTAGAAATCCTTGCACAGAGTTAGAAAGACATGATTTTTTAGTAGCAGGTCATTCTAAAAAAATACATAGGTTAGAGGAAGTGCTACGCATTGAGCGAGAGTGTGTATAAGCTATTGATCAAGAAGAGTGAAGGAAGAGGCACATGCACCTACAAGAACAACACTCAAGAGAAGAAAGAGCTGAGCACAAGGAGCTAGTAGAGAGGTTGGCTTGAATATATGTGCACATAGGTGGTGAGAGATACTGACATAAGAGATGCATTGATTCTCATTAGGAGAGAAGCACTAGGCTAGAAAATGAGTGTTCTCATCACACTTCACAACATAAAAAACACCTAGACCTCAAACAAACATAATTTAATGAGGAAAGGGTAGGTATGGAACACTAGGAATAGAAATATCCTAAACCTCCATCCATGGTTATAGGATATGAGTATAGATGCCCAAACCAGGCCAACATAGGGTTACCTCCTTTACCACCATAAGCAAGCCTTCATAAAAATAAGAATTTTACCTCAAAGGCCTACCAAATGCTCACTAAGAGATTCAAGTCTCTCAAGAAGCAAGACACAGGTGGACAAAAGCTGACATTGAGAAATATCCACAACCAACCTGTATGCCCCTTAGTCTTGAGAGTAGAATATCCTAGGCACTTTGATATGCCTAGGATAGAGAAGTTTAAATGAGAGGGAGACACACAAGAACACATAACTAAATTCATGAATGTGTACTTCCACCTAGACAAGAATGATGCCTTGATGTTGTGAATATTTATCATGATGTTCTCGGGTACAACAACACAATGGTTTAACTAGTTGCCCAAGAATAGCATCACTGGTTTTGAGCAATTGGTAAATGCATTCCTTGAATGCTTCTCCTTCGATGCCAAAAATAAAGTGAACCTGTATGATCTAGCCAAATTGAAACAATATGATGATGAGCCAGTGATGGACTATAGGGATAGGTGGAGAAAAATCATGGCAAAACTATCATTCTCCGTCCCCATAAAGGAACTTATCTGAATGTTCACCAAGATTTGTGCAAAGAATATTTCACTATTATTACAACTGTAGTAATATGAATCATTTTAATAAGCCTTGGCTTAAGCCAAGCTTATTGAATACATTAAGGTTGATGAGGGAGACCTCAAGCTTTACAATAAGAAATAACGAAGCAAGAATAATCATAATAACAATAACAAGCAGAAGCAGGCCAAGCCTACTCAGGTTGATTAGGTTGTCTTAGCCATGCGAAAGGGGGAATTAATAGAAACCATAGAATTATCAAGCACAACCCCCATAAGCTAACTATGATCCCAAGAACAACTAGGGCCAAAATAGGGAACATCAATCGCCTCGTTATTTCATGCCTCTAAATGAATCAATGCAGTTGATATTCAATCAATTAAATGAGGCACAGAGGATAAGATTTCTTTATGTACAACTTCTTGACCCTAACTATACCAAGCCAAAGGGATACAGGGAAGATCACCATTTCCCATATCACAGGATACATGGGCATGATATCGATAATTGCATCGAATTCAAGAATGTAGTATAAAACATGATTGAAAAGAAAGATTTTAAAGCTGACAACCCACTAGCTCTCGATAACAGAGATATGGGTTATACCAAAACCCATTTCCAAATCATGAGGCCCTAAGAGATCAAGGCCCCAAATTCAACCAGGTCTGAGTCAAGCCACCTATTCAAGGATGCATCTGAATAGTTGAGTTGGTAAATATGGCAACTAGGAGCCAAATATATGGGCAAACATAGCCACCAATGGTTACCATTAATATCCTAGCTACACCTTGGCAGAGGCAGGTGAAAAAAAATCTGCTAGGTCCACCAACAAGACCTATGGTAACTATTTGGAGTAGATTAGAATAGAATCTACAAATGAATCCAACCAAGTTATCCATTTACAAGATCATACAATAATCCCCTAGGCATAGGGATACTCTAATGGAGATTTTAATATCAATTGAGCTCCAGTACCAAAAACTTGATGTGTTCACACATTTTATGGGGCAAGTACAATAGTGCTAAGAGCTCGTGATCCACTTTTATGATCATGAAATCAAGGAAGTACCAACTACTATAGTAGACCCGCATTTGCACATCATTGCATCAATAAATGACATTCCATGCAACTGGTTTCTGATTGATACAAGCTCATCGATCAACATCATCACTACCAAGACTATAGGGCACCTAAATATCCTTAAGTCCAATATTATCCCAACTTCCTACATGCTTAGGGCTTTTAACGATGTGTTGTGCACCACAATGGGTACAATCATTTTTTCTATAAAGGTAGGGCATAAGACCATCCCCGTGATGTGTCATGTGTTACAAGGGGTGATGCAATATAACATCCTTCTAGGGCATCCTTGAATTAGAGATAAATAGTGCATGCCCTCAATCCTACACCAATGTATCAAGTATATGCATGAGGGACAAGTTCATGTGGTCCCATTTGATGAAGAGTCATTCAAATACATGTATCAAGTAGACTTTTTGGGATACTTTGTCCTTCTATAAATGCACTTGTACATAAGGCCCTCATCCCCAACCACATATCTAGGAAGCAAAAGCATATTAGTGCAATGTGACCCATCCACCTCAATACCACCTCCTACATCCAAAGCTACTAGCACTTTTGAAAAGCCTTCGATAGATAAGGTAAGAGATAAACAGAAGGTAAAGGCACCCCTAGTGAAGGAAGGACCCAAAGAGCTTCTAACCATAGTATCCATAGGAATTCCTACTCCCATGGAGGAGGAACATTTCCAATAAATAGGCAAGTAGGTACCTCAGCCTGCATCATCAACAATATTATCTACACTGCAAGTGACAATTCACCTAGCCGACATAGCACTAGGTGAATATCTTGTGTAGAACATAACTTTCATGTCAATCGTTGAGTCTACACAAGACATGGGATGACCAAGAGTTCCAAATATGCTAGTAGGTATGGTGGTTCCCTTAGGAGTTCCACCCAATCAAACTAATTTTATATATGCTAGCCTAGATTACACCCATACTGGTCTTGATTTGGAAAGGGATGAGGATGAGCCATTCACCATGAATGTCCATTACTTATCAAACACTGAGTTCACTGGCATGGCTATGGCCTAGTCCTGTATAAGCAAGGGCACTTACTGCCATTTTAGCCATAGTACCAATTACCTACTTATATGTGTAGTTTAGGCTATCAAATGTAGGTCATGATGACTCTCTGGAAGTAGCCTTAGACAGGCTAAGCATTGAGTTTGGGGAGGACATTGACTAGAATCCCTATCAAATCCTTATCAAAAACTATTTAGGTGATGAATGAGTGTCGACAGTCAACATCGCACCACCTGATGCGTATCACCCTAAATCCTCTCTTGATTTCCCCCATCAAGAGCCATTCTATGGGAGGAGGATCCAATGAATGGATATGAACAAGAGGAGTATGATTATATTCCAAGTGAGGATGAAAGTGGAACCAGCCTGGCCTACCATGGGCCTAGGTATGTGCAAAACCTTACTCATATAGGCCACAAAGAAAATGTCTACATCTTATATGAGAGTGAATACATCTCGAATGAGGGTGGATACATGTCATATGAAAGTGTATGAGTTAGAGGATTCAATAGAGATAGTCTACTTATGGACTAGACATAAAAGCCACATCGTTGGGCTAGAGACAAACGCTAAACGATTATTCATAAGTAATGATAACTATGAATATGATACTGAGTTGGCCTATCTAGGGTATCAACAAGCAAGCCATCACCCAATATTAGGGTTAGAAATGAATGCCAATGGTTTCTATATAAGTGATGATAACTTCAAATATGAGACTGATATGGCTTATCTTGGACCTTGAAACTTGCATCCAGTTGATCTGGTTATTGATAGAAAAGTGACACTCCATTCCCTAGATCCTAATATTCACTTCCTAGAGAGACCAGTAAACCTAGATGTCATTCATCACATGGTAAATCTAGATCCACCAACATTTAGGGAGTAGTTTTTGCCTAACGATCCCATCATAATGTTCATCCATAGATTGGATCCTAAGATATCAATGTCCCCAGCCTCATCATGAGCATGGGGGGTACCCTATTGATGTAGATATTCATCCATGTGGTCCTGGAGATTTCATTCCATCCATCAAAATGATCTCCATTGATTTGACCACTCCACTCCATGACCCCGCCAATCCCTCCAAAACATTATGTCTTAAATTAGATGCTATTGATTGGGATCATGTTGATTCACCCCTGTAGCCTGAGGATTTCTTCCCCAATGAAGAGATGCTACAACCATTTCATTTCACATCAGGCTACGCACATGATTTCTATCACTCTGGCCTTGACCCTGAATTAGTGGAAACCATGAACCCAGTAGATGACATTCATATAATCCCCACTCCTCACCAGATTGAGAAGGGGTCACATATGGAAATAGATGAGACTTTTGAGGTGGAAATTAGCAATTATCCTTCTCAACCAAAGAAATTCAAGTTTAGGGAAATCTTATATCTAGAAGAATAGACCGTCATAATTCCTCTACTAAAAGAGAGACCAAACCTTTTTGCTTGGAACTTAAAATACATGTCAAGGCTAGATCAAAATTTGTTTGTTCACAACCTTTTGCTAGACCCTGTGAAGAAATTGGTCAAACAAAAGATAAAATATATGCATCCAATCATCACTTTGATGGTTAAAAATGAGTTGCAAAAACTATTGGATATAGTCTTTTTTAGTCTTTTTTAACTTCATCATGTTGATTTACACCACAAGGTGATCCAATACCCTTGTCATTCAAGCTAGACTTCCCTTGCACCAAAAACACCAAATATGAGGCCCTGATATTAGGTCTCCAAATAGCCATCACCATGAGAATAAAAAGGCTAAATATCTTCGATGACTCCCTACTCATAGTCAACTAGATCAAAGGACTATTTGAATGTTGGGATCTAATATTGAAAGCTTACAAGGAGCTTGTTGACACATATCTAGCCAAACTAGATTGGTACGACATCAAGGCAATCCCTCATTTGTCAAAAAAATTTACAGACACCATGACATCTTTGGGATACTTAATCCCTAAGAATCCATCTGCTTATTTCACTACCATTCAAGTCAAAATACTCTTGCATTCAATGATCCAACATAAGGCTTTGGATAACAAGGAATTAGTCAATATAATTCATATAAAGCCAGACCATTACTAGTTTTGTAAAGCCAAAGACTTCTTAAAGAAGGCACCTTGGGGGTCCTTGATCTATCAAGGTCCTATGGTGAATGGTACCACCATTCACCATAAGGTTGTTTCTCAATTTGCATTTGTGCAAATAAAATTATAAGAGAAACAAGTCATATTATCTATCAAGGTTGTAGCTTATTGAGATTGGCTTGTCCAATTACAAGATTTTATTAGATTTGGGATTGTCCCACAGGTACTATCGCATGCTAAAATATGAGCATTATAGCAAAAAGTGACAATATGTCTTGCTAGGAGGCATATTGTATTGTCGGAGTTACGATGGAGTCCTTCTTCATTGCTTAGATCCCCAATAATTAGCTTGGGCAATTTCACAAGCTCATGATGATACATGTAGTGGTCACTTTAGTGGCATGGCCATTTTAATGGATTATTGTGAGTATGTCATTAAGTGCTTTAAATGTCAACATCATGCAAATTTGATGCACCTACCATCTCAGGCCTTACAGCCCATTCAAGTGGCTTGGCCATTTTATTAGTGGGGGTTCAATATAATTGGAAAAATATCTCTCCCATCATCAGGCCAACACACATTCATCTTAATGGCCACTGAGTACTTCACCAAATGGGTGGAAGCAGTCCCCTTAACCTCTCGATCCTTGGATTATGGAGTTCATACTCCACAATATCATTTGTAATTTTGAGGTACCCTTAAAAATAATCTTGGATAATGGACCATCTTTCAAAAATAAAAATGTGTGAGCTCTAACGACCAAATACAACATTCAACATAGTTTTGCAACACCATACTATCCATAGGAAAATAGGCAAGCAGAGGCCTCAAACAAGACAATAGTAGCCATCTTAAGGAAGACGATGAAAGACAATCACAAGGATTGGCATCTGCAATTACCCTTAGCATTATGGGATTATAGGACTAGAGTATGGACACCCACTAGAGCAACGATATTTTTACTTATATATGGTGCTGAAGCCATTATGCCCTTAGAGTTAAAAATTCTAACATTGTGCATTGCATTGAAAGAGTTCATCAATGATGACACTGTATGATAGGCTCACCTAGATCAATTAACCCTTCTAGATGAATGATGTGTTAATGCCCTTGAGCACCTTCGTGTTTATCAGGATCATCTAACATGAGCTTATAACAATAGATTCCATATAAGAGACTTTAAAGTTTGGGATCTTGTGCTTAAATAAAACCAGTAGAACTCAAATCTGCTATCACATCTATGAGACAAGTTTGTGGATAATTGGATAGGTCCCTATATCATCTCGAAGAATATTGAGACTAGGGCATATTTCCTAACAATGCTAGAAGGTGTTGAGGAGCTCGAACCTCTCAAAATAATTCATATAAAGGTGTTTCATACATAAACCAACAAAATAGCAAAATCATTCAAATAAGATTAAAATTTCAAAAATAATACAAATCATAAAAATCCAAACAAATCAGAAAACATTAAAATACAAAATACAAAAGGCTCTAAAGGCATCTTAAAGCCCTTTGGTCAAATAACAAAATGCTCCAAAGGTATCTTAAAGCCCTTTGGTCAAATCACAAAAGGCTCCAAAGGCATCTTAAGTATCTTTGGTCAAATCAAAAAAGGCTCCAAAGGCATCTTAAAGACCTTTGGTCAAATTACAAAAAGCTTTAAAGGCATATTAGATCCCTTTGGTCAAATCACAAAATGCTCCAAAGGCATCTTAAAGCCCTTTGGTCAAATCACAAAAATCTTCCAAGGCATCTTACAGCACTTTGGTCAAATCACAAAAAACCCCAAAGGCATCATAAGCCCTTTGGTCAAAAGAAAAATATAAAAACCCAAAAAACAAGTTAAAGTAAAAATATCATAAACATTCAAAATAATCAAAAGCTCAAAAACAATTGAAAGCATCAAAATACAAAAATATTTGTATTCTGCATTTGCATTATATAGTTTCATTGCATTAGGTATTTTCATCCATTGCATTTACATTTAGTAGGTTGTATTCACAATATTACAAATGTAACCATGTTTGTACCTCAATTATGCATCCTCAAAATCCATCATCATCCATAACCCATGTGTGTAATTGTATTTTTAAATACAACTCCTCATATTTCTATAAGGAATATACTAGGGTTCTCCGGGAACTCAGCCATACCTAGTGGTTTTATCAAACTTTGTAGAAATTTATCTTAGCTTTTAATAGATGAGGTTTGGTTTTGACAACACTTGGTATATTTCAAATTCCCATCACTAATCAAAACACTAAAATACTAGTTGGAATATTGGAAATATGAATGCTGCAAAGTGATATTAGGTATCCTAAGGTGAAAATTTTATCTTGCTCATCCCCCTGTGCGACCAGCTAAAAAATACTGAGAATTGGCAAAAGGAAAAGTTCATCCCTACCTAAATAAATCCCTTGCTTTAATCAAAACAACCAAAAGTCCTAAATAAAGTAAAATTCAAAAAGAAAAATAAACAAGTGATTATCATCACTACATAAATCCCTTGCTCAAAAGAAAAAAGACAAAAATTTAGAAAAAACTATGGTTTTCGTCACTAAATCATGAGCAAGTATCCCAAATAAATATGAAAAAAAGAAGGTAGTATTGAACTTGAATCCCTAGAATTCTCATCCTGAATAGGTCGTAAGGTATCCTTATGCACAATGATATGTCTATCACATTAGCATATTGCTTTTGTACAAACCAATATTTGCATGTGGAAGAGCTAGCTTTAGGTTTCTTGTATCACTTGGTGGTCTAATCCAACTGAGCCTAACCTAGGATTAGGATGAACATTTGAGGATCCCCAATACAGAAATGGGCTAAATGAATCCTGCATGAAACTGGGGTATGCTTATGTTCTATCTAACATATTCATTTGCACACATAGAGATAATGAGTATCTAGGTATTCATAAAATAACTTTATCTTTCAGAAGCTCTATATGGTCATTATACAACTTTTAATTGAGTGACTAGGGTGTTTGAGTCTCATGAAAAATCTCAAAAATTCTCTAATAAGCAGCAAACCACTGCATCTCATAAATCACTGCATACGTACTACATCATCTCATCTCACATTCAAATGCTTAAATAATTAATTCTTATTATGAGAGTTATTATTTGTTCATGATTGTTATACTTCTATGGTATCGCTCATTAGATGGTTAAACTCACCTCGTATCATACCTTATATTTTAATTTATTAAAGCATACAAGTCCGTTTACATTAAATAATCATCATAGTGCATTACACATATTGCATTCCCCATACAATAGCAATATAAGTTATATGCATACAATTAAATAAAAACTAAACATGCATTTAAAACTTAAACACCACTCATTGCATCCATAATAACACATCATAAGCAATCCATCCACATCACATCAAAATTCATCATCTAGAAAGTGCATGTCAATATATCACATCACTAGAAAATATCAAATCAAATAAGCCTTGCATCCACATATGTGTCTATCATCATCATCTAAATCATGTCATATAATCATCCATGCCACATGAAGCATAAATTATGTAAGTTACATAGCATAAGATCATACAGTAATCTATACACAAATCCACATCATAACATATAAAGCATTAAATCACATCATATAATATCATAACTGCATACATAAATATAAAGTCATAAATAGCACACATTATGAGTCTCAAAGTCTAGATCATATAAATATATGTGTCCAAAATAGTACATGGAATGTTTAAAATGCCATCAGGCTACAACTGTGTAGGTCATATGACCTTACACTCAAAAATAAAGCTAAACAACTAGTAATCAAGCTCATCCTGCACTCCCTACCTCACCTCCACCCTTGGCTCTATCCATGTGATAATGATGGGAGTTAGTACTCGTATTTCTCTCTATATGAGTCTTGGTCCTCTGGCTAGGTCAGACCAAATACTACCTTGAATTATGATGCATTGTAACCCCCCTACTATAGGCCTCTCCCAACTAGTAGCACCTCATAACTGAACTTGCAACCTTAAGGCAACAATGTAGGCATCATATGATGTCTTATGCTCCTCATTATCCTCTATGATATATTAAATTTGTCTCACTTTAATCCCTGGATCTGCACCTGTAGGAGCTTGTGCAATAAGATCAACTGGGGTAATCTGACTCTAAGCAGCATCTCGCTCAGTAGTAAGTTGGGTAACTTATATCTAAATGTCAACAATGGTGGCATCCCTCTATTGCACCTAAATATAGGATGTTTGTAGCTCTACCTCATCCTGGTGCAACTAAACCCAGAGAGGAGATTCCTGCTCCTTAGGAGCTAGATCTTCCTCCTCCTCGAGGGAAACCTCCTCCTCTACAGCCTGACCCTCTACCACCTACTCCTTCTGCCCTGCCTACCCCAATCATCTATCTAATCTTGCACTCTATGTCCATTAGGATATTTAGCCTCAACCTCATCCAAAGATCACTCCAGGTAGCCACCACCATGCCATAATCGCATACCCCACCAATGGGTGTATGCCTCTATAACCCTAGCATCAGCCACACCAAGATCAACTGTAGGAGGGTCATCCTCCTCTAGCACTATGGTAACTCATGGCGGTGGAAGGTTATTATCTACAACAATTCAATGATAGACAATTGGCTCAAGGGTGACATCCTACTATATGCCAAACTATCAGAGCACCCTGGAGTAGTAAAAAAACTCTCTGATGTTGCCCTTACGATCGATCAACCATCAATCATGTTGAGTCCTTACCATGAAGCTAGTTGAATCCTCCCAGGTAGGGCACTCATGATAAGGTCTCTATATGATATTAGCAGCATATATACCTATCAAAGATACCATGTAGTGGGAAAGCTCTCCTGCATGAGGTCTTGTGCTCCTCAAGTGCTCTGGGCCACCTGGCCCCATAACATTGGACATCATCTAAAGTAGTGACCTCCATTAGAAGTCCTACTGGATGGTCAACCCTGATATGATCCCATCCCCATATCTAAAGGAGTAAGCTATAAGAAATACTAGCCCATCCATGGAATTGAATGTGGTATAGCTCATCATAGCACTATGCCAGTAGTGCACTACCCCAAGCATATATAATAGGCTCCTCATTGTCAATCAAATATTGCACCATAACCAATAGGTTCAATAGGAATCTCAATCTAGAGCAGTCAGGTATGAGGATGTTGTTGATGACCATCTTCAATACAACATGTATCCAGGAAAAAACATCCTCTTGGTACCAGCAGGTAACAAAAATCCTACCAGAATGAGTATCCCGATAGGTAGCAGTGGCATGTCTCCCAAAGACCCTAGAAAACATAGCATCTCAAGCACCCATGGGGGAAGAGACAATGGAAACTCCATCAAAAGGTATCCGTAAGATCCTATAGATGTCCTCTTGGGTAATCATCATATTTTGGGTAGGGAGGTGGAAGGTATTAGTCCTAGAATCCCATCGATGGGCCAGGTCATTGAGGTAGATCTGATCCAGCATAACTAGTAGAAGCCCAGTGACATACTGGAGCTCACGAGCATCAACCCACTCCAAGTCATCATCATCCAAAATAGTTATAATTTCCCCAAGTAGCTTTGGGTCTTGAGCCCGAGTAGATAAAATCTAAGAATGCAAAATAAATGCCTAAGTCAAATGCACTAACAGAATAGTAAATGCATAAATCTAAAGAATTATGCAAGCTAATGTGAGACTAAGGCTATGAGCATACCAACTAAATGCACTTAATTATCCAAAAACATCAAACATGAGACTTAAAAATTCAATTAAACTACTTAAAAGTCAAAAAAGTTTAATAAATTAGCCTGGCCACTCACACCAGGAGCGGCCACTAGAGCTGATAGCGGCTAGGTTTCAATGGTAAAATATATGACTATTGGAAATCAAACTGGCTGCTAACAACAGTGGTGGCTAGCCACAGATAAAATTGGTCATTCTGAGTGGTAGCGGCTAGTGGGTGACACACCAACGACGTCTCCTGTAGGCCTAAAAATGAAAAACAAATTCAAAAACCCTAAAACTAAAAGAGACCCACTAAAATTGGCCCTAAAATAATCCTATCTATGAGTTCAATTCATTTCCAACTGGTTTAATGAGGTTCTTTACCAAAATATTTAGTGATATTCATTTTAAATGCAGTTAATAAGAGAGGGGTTAGGGTTTTGAATGATACCCATGTAGCTTTAGATCCTCTGTTGGTCGAGGCTTCTCCTTGCTCAGCCATCATGTTATCTCAGTAGTAAGTTAGTAGCACTCTACATCAAAATCACACAATCACACCTCAGATCTCCAAAAGGTAAAAAATAATAACTGGCAACAATGATAGCTTAAAACCCTAATTTTCCTTTTATTTTTCCAATTTACACCTTGGCCATTGTCGATGTTAGTGGCCTGCACTTCCTGGTTGCTGGTCCTGATAGCAAGCATGAAGTAACAATTGGGGGTCACTATAGCTAACAACAACCAACAAATAAAAAGAAATTTCATCATTTTTTCACCACAAAGCATCACAAAATAGGCCATAAAAAGCACCTATTGGTCCAAGACATTCAAACTCTCAATAAATACCAAAAATTTACATACATAAAAATCCAAAAATATCATAAAATATAAAATTAAAAATCAAAGAACAACCAAAACTCAATTGATCTCCATATCCAACTATCTGCTCTATACACTTGGTGATTGCAATGACTAGCGCTCCATGCAACTCGATAGGATGAGAAAATTGCTATAAGGCCACTTGGGGCAAAGAAACTATGGTAGAATTGATATTTTTCCCTTCAAACTCAAAGAAGGCCATTTGTGGCCGGACTGCCCCATGGGAGCGAGGATTCATCTTATTTCTCCTATAGCAAATAATGTTTCAACACATGCTACAATAGAATAGCTAACACCTTGATTCACTAAGAATGCCATTATGGCCAGACCACCCCAAGGGATAGAGATGGAAAACTACCAAACATGGTTGAAATCACACATGGATGGGAACTACTCTATAACAATAGAGCAACCCTCTAAAGAGGTCCAAATCATTCATTTTGGTGAAATGAATCGTTTTATTAATTTTCATTTTCCTTATCAACTCGTTGCTTGAGGGGGTAGTCAAAAATTTTCAACAATCATAATCAAAGGCAAAAAAAGATCTCTCGATCATGTCAAGATTGCGTTCATCTTACAAATCATTACCAACAACTATCATAAGCTTACTCTTTGTTGGGGTAAAAAGCAAATATGACAATTCATTTTGTAGCACCCCTCCTTTTTGACCTATAGTAGTATTGAAGCTATTCGATTGCCTGATGAACGAGTGCAAACTTCCAAAAATTTAAGCCTTCCATTCTGTTGGAAGTAATGATTCTAGGATTTGCACCCTCCCACATGATTGGGGAATCCTATGTTGATCAGATCAATGATCATCATCCAACCTACAATATGACCCTAGGTGGTCTACTTTTTTTCTCTACACTATGTTTTACGCATACTGCATCCCAAAAATGGGCATTTGTAGACACCTAAAATGCATCATGTTTAGGAGACTACCCATATGGACACATCCACATACCATATGAATCCTCTTAGATATCTTGAAGACCAAGCAATGGTCCTAACCACTAAAATAGGGTAGTTCTAGCCCATCCAGGCATGGTCACTCTCAAGAGGAACGACCACCATACCTGGTCGCTGAAGACTACAGTGGCCACACCTGGTCGTTAAACCTGATAGCAGCCAACATCACACACAGTATGGCCATGAATTCAGGCCTAGATCATGTAGTATGACTACACCTCTACATGGTTAGCATAACAATTTTGGTGAGGAACTCCATGATCTCCTCTTAACTACCCCTTAAATGCTAGTTTATGACTAATTCTTCCCATCCAGAATGGCCAGTCATATGCAAATTGGTTTGAAGCTTCTCTAGGAGGCCAAGTTCCATATCTAATATGGAAGTCTACATATAGACTCTCCCATGAAAAGAAAAGCATCTATGAAGTTTCAAAGTTAAGCAGCGAAGCCCTATCAAAATGAAGATCCAATCTATGCCCCTTTTAGGAGCATTGGAGCACCGTATAGCTGAGCCACACCCATGCATAAGTATTTTGATCCATCGTTCCCAACCACCAATCAGTGTAGGAGACACACCCAATGACCCTTGAACATCAATTCAAGCAAGGGATCGACTGCCACATCCCATAAGACCTAAGGTAACCTTAAATCGAGAGGTTGCTATCTTTGACAGTGGCCCATAGTCATAGAAAAGTTTTAAAATGGTCGATTCCTTTGTTATAAGTAATAGATATTTGTTTATAATTATTGCATTTACATGGATTTAGCATAGATATGAATCTTTCATTGCATTTAGATTAATATTTCTAATTTTCATATGCATATTGCTTAGATCTGGTATATTTCAATGCACATTATGCTTATTTATCCAGATTATCGTATTTGCTAATAAGAGCCTCTTCTAGAGAGGTGGACCGTACTACTAAGCATGCTTTAATATTTCCATGTATGTAGATGTATAGGTTTACAGGACCATATCAAGACATTCGAAGTACAAGATCCCTCCAAGATGAGATTAGGAGAAGGAGGCATCTGTAAGCCCTCAATACAAGTTTGTGTGTGAGATCAGGAAGCCTGCGAAAGCGCACCACCCCTTGCAAGGGGATACATTCACAATGACTTAGCTTGTAACCCATTGTATCAAAATGGGTATCCCTTAGAGGGATCAACATGTAACTAGGGTTTAATATAAATAAAAGTATCTATCTTTGTTATTTATATGTTATATGCATTTGATGGTCTTTCATTTTTTTTTAGTATAATATTGTAATTAGAGTAGTGGTGTACGCTCCCTGGGGTTGCACAGATGGAAAAGTAAGGTTCTTCTCGCAATATGATGCCCTGCACATCGATAGGCCTTCCTGCATCACTGTGGGATTTGCTTCACAAACAATATATCTAGGCAACCGAAGAACGTTCGAGGAAATAACTGAAGATGCAAAAATCCCAAATGATGATGAGAAGGAAGGTTTCCATGTGGTCAACTATGAGAGACCGTAAATACCATAGGCCTTAACCATTTGAGCCTTCAACTTTATCTCGATCCAACTCACATTGTGATGGGTATCGTTAAAGAAAGGAACTACTTGAAAAGGATGTTGTAAACGATGCCCAATCGAATATGTCAATAAAGAAGAGCAAAACATGAAGGAATCGAGAAGAGGCTAATAATGGACTCCACCATGGATGGCCTTGCGATGAGTGTAAGGAGGAAATTTATGCAAGGAACAAACACAACAACAACATTTCTAATGTCATAATTACCAAGGACATGCACTTGGAGAGCCTCGATGCACCTGTTGGGAAAATGATAGGAAAGTATCGAAGAGGGCATCCATAATAAGCTACACCCTCTCACACACCACCTATCGCCTTGCAAGAAGAACAAACAAACCCAAAAAACTACTAAGAGGCATTTGGTAGGCCCGTAATCCCTCCTCTATTTATCCATATTGAATGCCATTGAGGAATTGACACAAGCACCAACCTTGATATAAAAATGGAGCAAACACAACAACTAAGGATGATCCTTCAAAGGGCATAGGACTAGACCACCTTCTTTTTTCATCATCACTGTTACTAGGCAAATGTGACTTTGAGCAGACCATAGATGAACTTAGAAATGACTCGAGACAAAGATTCAGCCCGACCTGAATGACAACTCATATAATCTAGTCGTTGTTCATAGAAAACCAAATGGAAGAATGCGCACAACCGAATACATGGAACTGACCCAAGGTCGAGACCTAACATCGTTGTGGTAAGCTTCCACAAGGCAACCGAAGCCAAGTGCCACCACCACAAGCTACTTGGACAAGTCATTGGCATCAAGGATGACCAACCCTCTACCACATCGCTGCTTGTAGGAAACCAAGCAAAAGCAAGTGCACAAATGAATACATGGAACCAATCCAAGATCGAGACCTGACATCTCTATGGTAAGCTTCTGTAAGGTAACCAAAGTCAAGGGCCATTGCTACATGCTACTTGGACAAGCAGTTGGAGTCAGTGATGACCAACCCTGTACTACATCACTGCTTGTAGGAAACCAAATGGAAGAAGGTGCACAACCAAATACATGGAACCAATCCAAGGTCAAGATCCGACATCATTGTGGTAAGCTTTCGTAAGGAAACCAAATCCAAGGGCCACCGCCACATGCTATTTGAACAAGTTGTTGGCATCGACGGTTACCAACCCTCTATTGCATAACTACTTGTAGGAAACCAAATGGAAGCAAGCATACAATCGAATACATGGAACTAACCCAAGGTTGAGATCCGACATCATTATGGTAAGCTTTTGTAAGGAAACCAAAGCCAAAGGCCACTGTTGCATGCTACTTGCACAAGCCATTGGCATCGGGAGTGACCAACCCTCTATTGCATCACTGCTCATAGGAAACCAAGTGAAAGCAGGTGTACAACCGAATACATAAAATTGACCCAATTTCAAGATCTAACATCACTATGGTAATTTTCTACAAGGTAATCAAAGCCAAGGGCCACCGTCGCATTCTCCTTGAACAAGCAGTTGGCATCGACAGTGACCAAACCTCTACCGCATTGCTACTCATAGGAAACCAAATGGAAGTAGGTGCACAACCAAATACATGAAATCGACCCAAAGTCAAGACCTGACATCATTGTGGTAAGCTTTCGCAAGGCAACCAAAGCCAAGGGCCACCGATGCATGCTACTTGGAAAATCCATTAGCATCGACAATGACCAACCCTCTACCGCATCGCTTCTTATAGGAAACCAAATGAAAGTAGATGCACAACCAAATACATGAAACCAACCCAAATTCGAGATCCAACATCACTATGGCAAGCTTCTGCAAGGCAACCGAAGCCAAGGGCCACCATCACATCGCTGATCGTAAGAAACCAAATAGAAGCAAACACATAACTGAATACATGAAACTAATCTAATATTGAGACTCGACATTACTATGGCAAGCTTTTGCAAGGCAACCAAAATCAAGGCATTGACAATGACCAACCATCTACCACATCACTGCTCGTAGAAAACCAAGCAAAATCAGGTGCACAACTGAATACATGGAACCGACCCAAAGTCAATATCCAACATCACTGTGGTAAGCTTCTTCAAGGCAACCAAAGCCAAGGGCCATTGTTGCACGCTACTTGGACAAGTCGTTAGCATTGGCAGTGACCAACCCTCTACCACATTACTGCTTGCAGGTTACCAAATGAAAGCAGGTGCACAACTGAATACATGGAACAAACCCAAGGTAGATACCCAAGATCTTTGTGGCAAGCTTTCGCAAGGCAACCAAAGCCAAGGGCCACCATTGCATGCTACTTGGACAAGCCATTGGCATCGGTGGTGACCAACCTTCTACTACATTGTTGCTCATAGGAAACCAAACAAAAGTAGATGCACAACTGAATACATGGAACTGACCAAAGGTTAAGACCTGACATCACTGTGGTAAGTTTTTGAAAGGCAATCGAAGACAAGGGCCATCGTTGCATGCTACTTGGACAAGCTATTGGCATCGACGGTGACCAACCCTCTACCGCATCATTGCTCATAGGAAACCAAGTGAAAGCAGGTGCATAATTGAATACAAGGAACCGATCCAAGGTCGAGATCCAACAGTGTTGTGGCAAGCTTTTAGAAGATAACCAAAGCAAAAGGCCACCACCGCACACTACTTGGAAAAGCCGTTGGCATCGGTGGTTATCAACCCTCTACCGCATCGCTACTCGCATAAAGCCAAAAGGAAGTAGGTGCATAGCCGAATACATGAAATCAACCAATGGTCGATACCCGACATCACTGTGGCAAGATTTTGCAAGGCAACCAAAGCCAAGGGCCACTGCCACATGCTACTTGGACAAGTTGTTGGTATCGATGGTAACCAACCCTTTATCACATAATTTTTCACTACCGAGACAACATCACACCTCTTACTAAGCCTGCCCATGTTGTACAACTTACTGAGTCAACATATAGCTACTTGGACAAGTTGTTTTCCAGGAGATATTTTTGAAGGCAGTGCAAGGGATGGTTCAAAAGGTAGCAACGTAGGCTAGATTCGATCGCCCATAATCACCCATAGTGTAACCCTTACCAAGCCCACCCACGCTACAAAACTTACTAAGTCAACATCTAGCTACTTGAACAAGCAATTTTCTAGGAGAGATTTTTTAAGGCCATGCGAGGGATGGTTCAAGAGGCAACATCACATGCTAGAGTCAATCACTCATCATCATAGTAGTTTTAGGTAAAAATTCCACTGGGCAGATAGATAAGGGGGTTCATTAGTTTGGACGTGCATTTTTTCTAGCCTTGGCAACCAGCACAACATCTTAGCAGCTTGTGTAGTGTCCTAGCAACCAACGTGTCATGTACTGGCAAGCTACCACTGTCTGCCATGGCAAAGCTATCACAATCTACCAAGGGTACCATGGCAACCTACGATAGCTAGGCAACCCTTGGTAGCCTACGTGACCACCTGCTGCCTTGGAAACCCATGTACCGCAAGGCACCTTAGTAGCGAGAGCACTGGAAGTTGCATTGGAAATGAGAGCACCGTGCAATGCCTTGGCAATGAGAGTGCTACATGGTACCTTACGCTTTGGCAGCCCACACAGTGCCTTAACAACCCGCACAACGTGTGGCACCTTGGAAGCAAGCATGCCATGGGCTGCCTTGGTATTCGGTGCACTGCGAGCTACCTTGATAGCTTGCATGGTGACTTGGTAGCCTGTATGGTGCCTTGGCAGCCAATGCGTCGTGTGCTGCCTTGGTAGCCTATGGCAGCTTTGCCATGGTAGCCATCGCAAAGCTACCAAGGGTTGCCAAGCTGCCACTACCTACCATGGCAAAGCTATCGCAAGCTACCAAGGGTGGCATGGCAGCCTGTGGCAGATAGGTAGACCTTGGCAAAGGCAACTTGGCCGCCATGGCAAAGCTGCCATAGGCTACCATGGTAGCTTGGTTACCATGGCAAATTTACCATAGGTTTCCAGGGGCTGCCATGGAAGCCATGGAAAAGCTACAGTAGGCTACCAAGCTTGGTAGCACACATACACCTATAATAGCCTTAGGTAAAAATCCCACTAGGCAGACAAATAAGGGGCTCCTTTATTTTGCAAGTGATTTTTTTTGTCTTTGTACACCCAATGGCCCCGAAACCTCCCCGTGGGCCTCAAAACCACCTTGTGGTCCTAAAAATGCCCTAGTAGCCTGAAAACCACCCTATGGGCTCAAAACTATCCGATTGGTCCAAAAACCATCTCGTGGGCCCAAAACCCTGTTGGCCTGAAACCGCTTCGTGGGGTCTGAATCTGCTCGGGGTTCATGAAACTACCCGATGTGGCTCGAAACCACCTAGTGGGCCCCAAAACCGCCTAATTGGCCCAAAAAAATTTGATTGGCTCGAAACCACCCTAATAGAACCAAAATTTCTCAGTTGGCCCGAAAACCACCCTGTGGATCCAAAATTGTGCATAGACCCTGAAATCGCTCGATGGGCTTGAAATCACCTGATGTGGCCCGATTCTACTCGGTGGACCTCGAAATTGCTCGTTTCGCCTGAGATCGCCTGATATGGCCTAATTTTGGTCGATGGACCCCAAAATCACTCGTTTTTCCTGAAACTGCTCCGATGGCCCGAAACTGCCTCGATGGCTCGAAATCATCCCGAAACCGCCTCATGGGTCTCAAAAAAACCCAAGAGGTCTGAAACTACTCGTGGCTCATGAAATTGCTTGATTTGGCTTGGTTTCGCTTGGTGGAACCCAAAATCACACGATTGGCCCGAAATTGCTCGATTGACACAAAAACGCCCCAGTGGACCTGAAAACACCTCGATTGATCTAAAATCGCTCGGTTGACCCGAAAACCACTCCATGGGTACAAAATCACACATGGGTCCCAAAACTGCTCGATGGACCTAAAATCACTAGATGCAACCTGATTCCACTCGGTGGACCCCAAAATCACTTCGTTGGCTCGAAATCACTCGAATGGCCCAAAACCATCCCAGTAGACCCAAAATTGCCCCAACTGGCCCAAAATCGCCTGATTGGCCTGAAATCACCTCGGTGGCCAAAAACCATCCTGGTGGACCCGAGGTCACCCCGATGGACCCTAAAATGCCTAGTTGGCTCAAAAACTGCCCCATGGGCCCGAAATTGCCCCATGGGTCCCAAATTTCCAATGGGGTCCAAAATTTCCTATGACCTATGAAACCACCTGATGTTGCTAGAAATCACCTAGTGGACTTTGAAATCACTCGAAACAACCCGATTAGTCTGAAACCATCCTTGTGACCCGAAATCATCTCGATGGATCAAAAACTGCCCAAATTGACATAAAATCATCCACTTAACCCAAAATTGTCGGTCCAAAAACCACCCTATGAGGTCTCAAAAATGTTTTATGGGGTTCAAAATTGCCCAGTGGACCCAAAATTGCTCGATTGGTTAAAAATCACTCGATTGATCCAAAATCACCCCAGTGGACCCAAAATTGTTCTAGTGGACCTAAAACTACCTCGATTGACCCGTAACTTCTTGGTTGGCTTGAAAACCACCTCGTGGGCCTAAAATCACCTATGGGTCTTGAAATCACTTGGTGGGCTTGAAACCTCCTGATGCGGCCCGATTTCGCTCGAAGGACCCTGATACAGTAACAAATCAAGCAAGACAAAATAGGTCAAACTAGGCCAAATGTGTCATATAAACCAAAATGACATGAGAGGTAAGAAGGGATCTAAGGATATAAGAATGATTTAGGTAGTTCGTGATAGGCCGAAACATACAAGAACATGTAGAGTGGGCCAAAATAGGTCAAACCAAGCCAACACAAATGGATTCAACTAGGACAAGTCAAGCAGGAAAACATAGATTGAGATGATTGAAATGAGAAGCAACAAGACAAAATGGACTAATAAGGTAAGATCAAATTTGATGGGACAGGTTGCACTTGACCAAAACAAGTATGGATGGGTGAGGAGGGTTGGAGTAAGCTAAAATATGTTGAACAAACCAAAATGACACGAGATGCAAGAAGGGGTATAAATATATAAGAATGATTTGGGTAGGTTATGATAGGCTAAAACATATAATAATGGGCTAAGTGAATCAAAATAGGTTAAACAAGCCAACACAGATGGATTCAACCAAGATAAGCCAAGCAGGAAAACATAGGCCAAGATGATCAAAATGAAAAGCAAACAGACAAAATGGGTTAGGAAGGGAAGGTCAAAGTCGATGGGACAAGTTGGGGTCAGCCAAAATAATCATGAATGGGCAAGGAGGACTCAAGTAAGTTGAAATGTGTTAAACAAGTTGAAATTATATGATAGATAAGAATGGGTCTACAATTAATAGAATTATTTGGGTAGGTTGCGATAGGTCAAAACATACAATAATAGGTTGAGCAATATGGAATAGGTAAAATTGGGTAAGAAGATGTCGAATAAATCAAAATGACATGAGAGGCAAGAAGAGGTCTATAGATATAAGAATGATTTGGGTAGGCTGTGATATGTCAAAACATACAAGAATGGGCCAAGCAAGTAAAAATAGGTCAAACTAGGCTAGCACATATGGATGTGGCTAGGATAAGGCAAGCAATAAAATATAGGTCGAGACGATCAAAATGAGAAGTAACAAGATGAAGTGGGCTAGAAAAGTGTTGGCATTTTTACCACATTTTTTTTTTGTTGTTGTTGTTCATGCAAAATAATGCTCAAATTGTAGATATACTCACTCCTCTGTTTTCCCCTCCAAGCACCTCAAAAGGGATAATAAGTAAAAAAAAAAATCTCTACAAGTTTTGTGCCAAAGCAAAGTAAGTTAAAAATGTCGTGATATCGCGACATGTCGCATTTTTGTGACCTGTTGCGGTTTTGCGGTGTCCGATGCAGAAAAAAGCAAAGCACAAAAAATGTCACGATATCACAACATGTCACATTTTCACGACCTATCACATTTTCGTGCTAGAAAGCAACAAAGGGAGTAGTAAAGGCAAAGTTGTCACGACATCGCGACATGTTGCATTTTCACGATCTGTCGCATTTTCATGGCAGACAGTGGCAAGAAAGCAAAGTGATAAGAGGCATGTCACATTTTTGTGCAATACAACAGCAAAGGGGAGTGCCAAGGATGGACTATCGTGATATCGTGACCTATCACGTTTTAGCGGCAAGAAAGCAAGGAAGGAGCAAAATGGTATGAAATGTCATGATTTTGTGACTTGTCGCTTTTTTGCGGGGAGAAAGCAGAAATGAAGGAGAAGATAGAAAATTGTTGTGATTTCGTGACATGTCACATTTTCATGACTTGTCGCGTTTTCACAGGGAGAAAGTGGAAACAAAGGAGAAGATAGAAAATTGTCACGATTTCGTGACATGTCACATTTTCGCGACTTGTCACATTTTTGCGGGGAGAAAGTAGAAAAGTACAAGGCAAGAGAAAAATGTCACGATTTTGTGACATGTCACGATTTCGTGACTTGTCTTGTTTTCATGAGGAGAAAGCAAAAAGGACAACGCCAAGTACAGAATGTCACGATATCACAACCTGTCACATTTTTGTGACAAGGAGCAACAAAAGAAGAAAACAAAGGTATATTGTCATGATTTTGTGACATGTCACGATTTCGTGACTTGTCACGTTTTCATGGAAGTGCATGAAGACGAGAGCCCAGTGAGAGGAGGATGTCATGATTTCGCAACATTTCATGTTTTTGCCACTCAAGGCAATGGAAGAGCCAAGCAAGGAAAAATGTCACGATTTTGTGACACATCGCATTTTCATGACTGGCAGCAACATGAGAAAGCAGCAAGGGAAAAATGTCATGATTTCGTGACATGTTGCATTTTGGTGACAGAAGCGACAACAAAGGCCCAATAAAGTTCTATCTACATTTTCCTTCATATTGCATAGGAGAACATAAGGATAAAATGAGGATCAAGCAAAGTAATGTTTTAAAAGCTCTCCAATTGGTTTGAGATCGAGGTCAAAGAGGCTCCAAGATTAAATGTTTTGTTGTTTACCTATGTGCGCAAGATGGGAGAACATGTTAAATCATGCAATTTTCGACGCCACCAAAATTAAATATGCCTCCGATATTAAAAGCTCTTGTTCCCGATCTCCTAACACTTCAAGCATACCCCGAGAACAATCATTTAATGAAGAAATACGGTCCCTTGTTTTTGTTTGATTTTCAAATTTGATCCATAAAAGCAAGGAATGTGATTTCTTCGAGGTAGATTTAGGGGGATTGTTTCTCTTTTCAAGTGCATATTTTGTGGAGCTCCTCTTCAAAATATGTTTTATGTTTTAAATGCTATGATGCGAAATGGAGAGGGAAGGCCTCTATAAATACTAATGTACATCTCAAGAAAAGGAGAGGACCTTTTTGCAAAAATTGAAGCAGAAATCCTAAATGCATTTTGCTCTGTTCTTAGAGTCTTTTGAGTTGGTGTTCCAAATCGATGTTCATGTGATGCTTTCTATGTAATTCAATTCTACTTATTCAAAGTGTTAAAATATAAGTTGAATTCTGCTGTTCTAAATTTGGCTATGTTTTCATTTGAACATTTGAAGTATAATTGAAGGCAAACTTATGGTCAATGTTTGATCCAATTTCTATATGTGCATTCTAAGAATCAGTTGTTGCTTATCTTCAATATTTAGTTTGAGAATATTTGCTATCTGAGGTTGTTCTCCCTATCAACTATCGACTTCAGCCATATTTCCATCTCTTTCTATTATTTCTAACCCTAAACCTTGAAATTAGTTTAGATTAGTTTGGGAGCTAGCCCTATCTAGAGATTGTCTTGGGAGACTTCTCTTTCTCTCAGCCTTTCAATGTTTGTTGGGTCTAGGGTGCATTTTATATGACTAGGCAGATTCGTGACCAATAGTTTTTGGCACACCCGATGGGACTCACAAGTCCCATTTTTTGACACCCGAAGGAATCAAGATTTTGATGAACTGTCTTGACCTCAAAGCGAAGATTGTAAGTTCATCTGGTGAATCTGCTGGGGGTGACTGTATAGTACCTAGACATCTCCAATCATGAAGCTGGTGAAAATATTTTCTCCATGATCACAAGATCAGGAGCCAAAGAATCGGAAGACCCAGTCAAATTCTTCGAGATCGATGTTCAAAACTGGAGGGAGCACTCAATATTGGTAAGTCCTATGAACCCATCATTTGCTATCTCTTCGTAGGCGATGGGTCAATTTGTGCCATCTCCAACTCCTCCCAGTACTACTACAAGCTTGCTAGTACATCCAAATATAGCAGTGCAAATGGCTGGTCAACAACCTCCTCCACGTCAATTTCCTACTTGGAACCATTCGGGAGCGTTGGACCTGCCTTTTCAAAATCCAGTTCCTGCTACAGCATTAAAGGCTTTGCCTACATATGATGGGACTGGAAAGACCATGTATGAGCATGTGTCAAATGTGGCATCCTTGGCTACAATTCATAATATCACAGATAAAGATGTCATGATAAAATTGCTCATGCTGTCACTCCACGATAAGTTATTATGCTGGTATAGATCCTTGTCTCCCAACTCCATAAATTTGTGGGATCAATTAGCAGAGATGCTAATCAAAGGTTTCAATGAGCAAGCGGACCCATTTTCTTTGTTGCATCAATTTACTAATATCAAGAGGCATCCTCAAGAGGAGACAATGGGTTTCAACGTTAGGTTTGCCTAAACTTGGTAGAGAGTTCCTAATGCTCCGCCCTACTAATTACCAAGCAAAATTTTACTATCTTAGGGCTTTCCACTCAAATATTAGCATGAACATTAGGATGTCCAACATTCAAACCTTTCCTGCACTATTCCCAGGCATAGAAGGCTAAGGCCAATCTGATTGCCATTGGGAAATTGCCTTCAAAAATGACTATGCCCATTTTTATCGAGCTTCCACAATACCAGCTTACAGGTGTAGCCTCCACATCTTACACTGCTCCATCCATGTACCCTTCATATTCATGGAATCCTCCCATAAATTTGGTACCTATGATTCCCATTCCATAGTTAACCTCTCCAGTTCCAACTCTTGCATTACCTTCTCCACCAGTTCCATTACCTCTATCGACACCGCCTGTGTCCTCAAGCCCAGATCCTCAATTCGCTATTTTGCAAGAAATTTAGTCAGCCATGATATCCCTCACTAACAAGATGACATCTATGGAGTGGAGAGAGGCGAAAAGGAACTTTCATCCATGAAGATTTATTTTGACGGTAACTAGAGAGCAAGTTTCTCCTAGCAAGGTTATAGAGAAAGTACCTGAGAGGAACTCAATGATCTTGGTAAGTGAAGAGGTTGGCCCCTCTAAAGTTTCACATGAGCCATCTTACTGGTGTTCTTCATGCAACGACCCACATGATGAGTCCACTTGCATGGTCCACCAAAATTATTTACAAGTTCTTATGGGGATCTGTATAAACATGATTCGAGAGGTGGATCATAATTATGTGATGTCTCCTGAGGAATACATGACAGTATTGACATGCAGCGGCAAGAAACCAATGATGGTAGATCTAGCTAAGATGGAGCCATTAAAAGTGCCTCCTACACAAGCAAAAAAGCAACAAATACCTGTAAAGACTCGTGATCCTCCAGCCCCGCAACAAGACCCACCTATTTTCTCGAAGGATTTGCTTCCACCACAAGCAAAAGAGAGGTTGTAAGATAAGGCTTCTACTTCCCAGCTGCAAGTGAAAATGAAGGAACAAGCTAGAGAGACGTTACAGTATCCATTGTTGACTAAACGACAGTGAGTGGAGGCCACCCAAAAATATAGAAGCAGATTTGAATCTGCTAGTGGAGAGAGAGAGTTGATTTGGATGGAGTACAACATCATCGAAGAACTCAAAAGGATACCAGCCAAGGTAAGTTTGTATGACACCTTGCAGCTGCCTGGATAGGTGAATCTCTTACAAGAATCCCTGAATACCACACAAAGTAAGGGGAAGGCTCCAGCCCAGGTGGTTATGGCTCAAACTCTGACCTCTTCAATCATGAGAAAAAATAGACCACCACCTTTTTATCTTTCATTGAGAATGGAGGGACATGTGGTGCATAATTGCCTCATTGACTCAGGAGCAACTACTACTGTCATGCCTAAGGCAGTATGTGATGTCATAGGTATGGAATATACAAGGACTAGAATGGGAGTTATGCATCTAGATGGTACCTCAGTAAAGACGATGGGTGTAATTAAGGATGTTCCTATCTCCCTGCATGCCATGCCTCAGATTATTGTGATCCAAGAGATCATAGTAGTGGACCTAGAGCCATGTTTTGGTATGTGTCTCTCTCGAGAGTTCACATCTAAACTCGGGGTTACCTTTCTTTGGATTTTACTCATTTGGAGGTGATCCATAAAGGTAAAAAGGTGAAAATTTTCAATGAGAAGCCTTCCACATTTCATGTGGAGAGAATAGATGAAATGGATAGGTTAGCAAATTCGGTGCACATGATGTCTGAAGAATTTGGTGAGCTTGACTTAATGGAAGAAGCTTTGGAAGAGCTCCGCCCAAAAAATGAATTTTCCATGGCCAATTTCAACACCATGATGGAAACTGACTTGGGGTGTTACTCCATTTTCAAGCCTGAAAAGGCTCAAGAAAAGAATGATGAAAGTCAAGACCAGCACTGGAAGCTCTATTTCGATGGAGCACGATGTAGAAATGACACTGGAGCTGGGATTGTTCTAGTATTACCTTATGGGATTCAATGATCCTATTCATATCATTTGACCTGGAGCTACACAAATAATGCAGTGAAATATGAGGCTTTATGCCTAGGCCTCAAGAAGGCTGAGAAACTTGGAGCATGATAGTTGTAAATATTTTGTGACTCAAAGCTGATTGTCAATCAGGTGACCAATAAGTGTGTGTCCAAGCACCACTATCTCAAGAACTATCGCAATAAGGTCTGAGACCTGTTCGAATCGTTCTCTGCTCTCAGGATGCATTTTGTTCCATGAGAACAAAATAGACATGCTGACCTGCTGGCTTGCTTGGGAGCAAATTTTTCACCAATCGAGCAGGTGGTAAGAAGGCTAAAAATAGTGAGATTGGTGTATAGGCCCTCTATCCTAGACAAGGACACCTTTTGGCAAGTCTTCGATAACGATGAGCAAATTTTTAACTTTTTGGTTCAAGAAGCTGCCACCATCAAGGGAAGGACCTTGGAGAGTGAAGAAACTGAAGGCCTAATTTAGTTATGGAACAACCACATTCCTAAAGGCCTCATTACTCTAGAAAGTTTGTTTGATCAGAATGATCGGTCCAAGAAGCATCAGATCAAGGTCGATGAGAAAGAATACATGGAGCTTCAATTGGAGGCTGATAAGGTCATCAAAATTGGGACTGATTCTACTCCCGTTGAATTGCAAGAGATCAGACAATTGTGTCAAGGGTTTTCTAACATCATGGCCTAGAGCTATGAGGATCTGAGGGGATATGATAAAGAGATAATTCAACACACTATCGAGCTGGAAGAAGGAGTCAAACCCTTTAGGCAGAAGCAGATACCGATGAACCCAAATATTGAAGCCCTCATGAAGGCCGAACTTGTGAAGATGTTGCAGGAAAATATTATATATCCGATTAAGCACTCGACTTGGGTTGCTAATTTGGTTCCATTTCGTAAGAAAAATGGAGATATACGATTGTGTGTGGATTTTCAAAACTTGAATTGAGCATCCTTGAAGGATCACTACCCATTGCCTTGCATTGATCAGATCCTTCATGTTGTTGCTGGGGCTCAGCGCTTTTCATTGCTAGATGGATTCTTTGGATACAATCAAATTTGGGTCAGGGATGAGGATCAGCACAAAACCGCGTTCACAACCAAGTGGGGTACCTTTTCCTACCAACGCATGCCCTTCATATTGTCCAATGCTGGGGCTACATTTCAAAGGACGAAGGACATAATATTTGGGGAGATTTTAAATAAGATCATTGTCATCTATCTCGATGATATGACTATCTTTTCGCACAAATGAGAAGAACACTGTTCTCATTTGAGGAAGATATTTGAGAAATGTCAAGAGTTTGGCATTTCCATCAACCCAAAGAAGTCCATTTTCGTAGTAAAGGAAGGTAAGCTCTTGGGACATGTCATCTCAGAGAACAGTTTGGCAATTGATCCATCGAGAGTTGAAGCTTTGAAGAAACTATCGCTCCCTGCCAATAAGAAAGAGTTGCAATATTTCTTCGAGCAAATCAATTTTGTCAAAAAATTTATTTCTGACTTTTCCCGAGTAGTCAAGCCCATGACTGAGCTATTAAAGAAATATGCAGAGTTCAAATGGACAACTCAAAGGCAAGATGCATTTTATGAGATTAAAGATAGAATTGCACAAGCCCCTATGTTGATCAATCCAGATTATTCTAAGGACTTCATTCTGTATGCAGTTGGAGAGGATGAAAGCTATGCTACAGTGCTTACACAGAAAGGAGACGATGGGGATGAAAGATCCATTACTTTCCTTAGATATGTTATCTTACCCCATGAGAAGAGATACAATTTCATTGAGAAGCAGGTCTATGCTATCATGAAGTCTCTCAAAAATTTTAGGCACTTCGTATCTCAGAGCAAGACGATCGTTTATGTCATCCACCCCGATGTAAGGAACTTCATAATTCAGGGTGAGATGGGCAATAAGCATACCAGTTAGGTCACCAAAATTCAAGATTTCGATGTTGAGATCCATCCAACCAAGTTGGTGTGGGGTAAGGCCTTATGCCAACAATTAGCAAAAATTGTAGCCTCTGAGATAGTTGATCATCAAGTGAACGACCCTGCTAAAGAAAGGAATCTAGTGAACATCTTTGCATAAGGAAAAGATTGGGAAAACGACCTTGTTAAGTATTTTTCAATGGGTAGATGTCCCCCACAATTAAATGCTTCACAACAGAGAAGGTTTCACCTACAAGCTCTTAGGTATGTATTGTTGCTCTAGGGATTGTTCTTCAAAAACATTGATGGAGTTCTCCTAAGGTGCATTAAGGAACCCGAGAAAGCTATATTATTGGAGGAGTTTCATTCTGGCATGTCAGGAGGACATTATGTTGGTATGCCTATGACCTTAAAGATTATTCGGGCTGGTTACTAGTGGCCAACTTTGTTCATGGATACTTTCAAGATTGCTCAATATTGTGACAAATGCCAAAGGTATACGGGACAGATCAGAAATGCACCATTTCCCCTACATCCAATCCAAGTAGAAGCACCTTTTCAGTAGTGGGGGCTAGACTTTATTGGGATCATTGAACCAAACTCTTCAGCAAAACACAAGTACATCTTGATGGCTACTTATTATTTTACAAGATGGTCTGAGGCCATTCCAACCAAGGCTATAAATCAGGATGTGGTAATCACTTTCATTGAAGGACTAATCACACATTTTGGAATTCCTGATGCCTTTATCACAGACAATAGAACTTCGTTCATTGGAGCCAAGCTAGGAGAATTTGTAAACAAGTACGGTATTTTCTTGAAGACATCCTCTAATTATTACCCTCAGGGGAATGACTTGGCAGAATCTACAAACAAGAACTTGCTGCAAATTTTAAAGAGATCCTTGGGGGATAATAAGAGATCTTGGCACCTTTGGCTGAATCAGGCCTTATGGGCAGATAGAATTTTGATCAAGAAGTCTATCAAGAATTCACCATATGCCCTAGTATACGAGAAAGAGGCAAGATTGCCTATGCATTTAGAACTGCCTGCCTTGTAGCAATTGAAGGAATTCTCGAATGATGAAGAAAATATGGATCCTATGAACATACGATTGGCTCAGTTGTTGTAGTTGGAGGAGCAACGTTCTTTGGCCTATGATGAGTTTGCTAAGCATTCACAGGTGATTTCAAAATGGTTTCACAAAGGTTCTACTGATCGCACATTCAAAGTGGGTGATTTAGTCTTAAAGTAGAGCGAAAAGAAGGCCAAGCCAGGGATGCACAAGAAATTTGATGCTGTGTGGGAGGGTCCATTCCATATTGCCAGTACGGGTGCTGCAAATTCATTTTATCTTGAGGACTTGGAAGGTAATTCACTTCCTATATTAGTGAATGGCTTTCATTTGAAAGCCTACATTTCATGATGTGAAAACATAGTGTTACCTTGTACATTTTGTTTTGCTTTTTTTAGAGTCAAAAAAAAAAAAAATCCCCCTTTGTACAAAATTCGTCAACTTCGGATCCTTTTACACACGAGCCCACAGGTTTGTCTATTTATCTCTCTTTTTATTTTCCTTCCTAGTAGGTAGTGGATTGCATCTACTTCTTTCTTCCACTTCCTTATTTTCATTCCCTTCCTCTCCCACTCCTTCCACTGTACATAACCAAGCCACTACTGTTGTTTCTACTCCCCTCTCTGATGTTCCACTTTCTTCACTTCCCCTTTCTTCCAATATTTTGTCTTTTGAGAACTTCTCCATAGTTCCTATCACTTTCTCCATCTCATCTACTTCCATTTCATTATCTGTTTTCATGAAATCCCAGCAGATGGTAGAACAGTAGCGCCCTCTTTAGTTGTTGTATCTGTCGCTTCTACTCCTCCATATTCCACCATTCCATCATTCACCATTCCCATTTCCATGACCTACACATCTACCAGTCATCACCCCATTCATTTCCATTTTTGCAACCCAGGTGCTTCTCACCACTACCATGGAGACTCTTTTACAGCACCTGGTGATTACCCAGCTCAACCGAGCTAGGAAAAATGTAGTAGTTAAAGGAAGAAGGGAAGTTCTGCTATTCCTCAAATTTCTGTTGAAAGTCCTATTTTAAGTGTCGAGTGCCAGAAAGAGCTTGTTGAAGCAGCCCGCAGAAACGTCCAACATCAACCAACACTCACTTCTGCTCCTCTAGCTTCTTGACTCTGTTGCCCAATGAATAAAGGCTTGGGGTTCGTGCATACAGCAGAACTGTATACCCTGAGAGCCACCAAGAATGTTGGCATTTTTGCCACATTTTTTTGTTTTTGTTTCTATTCATGCAAAATAATGCACAAATTGTAGAGATACTCACTCCTTTGTTTGTCCCTCCAAGCACCTCAAAAGGGATAATAAGTAAAAAACAAAAATCTCTACAAGTTTTGTGCCAAAGTAAAGTAAGTTAAAAATGTTGCGATGTCGCGACATGTCACATTTTTGCGACTTGTTGTGGTTTCATGGCATCCGATGCAGAAAAAAGCAAAGCACAGAAAATGTTGCGATATCACAACATGTCGCATTTTCGTGACCTGTCACATTTTTGCGCTAGAAAGCAGCAAAGGGAGCAGTAAAGGAAAAGTTGTCGCAACATCACGACATGTCACATTTTCATGATCTATCACATTTTCATGGTAGACAGTGGCAAGAAAGCAAAGTGATAAGCGACATGTCACATTTTCACGTAATACAGTAGCAAAGGGGAGCACCAAGGATGGATTGTCGCGATATCGTGACCTGTCGTGTTTTCGTGATAGGAAAGAAAGGAAGGAGCAAAATGGTACGAAATGTCATGATTTTGTGACTTGTCATGTTTTCGTGGGGAGAAAGTAGAAATGAAGGAGAATATAGAAAATTGTCGCGATTTCATGACATTTCACATTTTTGTGACTTGTCGCGTTTTCGCGGGGAGAAAGCAAAAACGAAGAAGAAGATAGAAAATTGTCACGATTTCATGACATGTCACATTTTCACGACTTGTCACGTTTTCACGAGGAGAAAGTGGAAATGAAGGAGAAGATAGAAAATTGTCACGATTTCATGACATGTCACATTTTTGTGACTTGTCACGTTTTCACGGGGAGAAAGCAAAAAAGTACAATATGGGAGAAAAATATCACGATTTCGTGATTTGTCTTGTTTTCGCAAGGAGAAAGTGGAAAGGACAGCGCCAAGTACGAAATGTCATGATATCGCGACCTATCACATTTTCATGACAAGGAGCAGCGAAGGAACAAAATGAAGGAAGATTTTCATGATTTCGTGACTTGTTGCATTTTTATGGAAGTGCATGAAGACGAGAGCCCAGTGAGAGGAGGATGTCATGATTTCATGACATTTCACGTTTTCACGACTCAAGGCGACATAAGAGCCAAGCAAGGAAAAATGTCATGATTTCATGACACATCACATTTTCACGACTGGCAACAACAAGAGAAAGAAGCGAGGGAAAAATGTCACGATTTCATGACATGTCACATTTTGGTGATAGAAGCGACAACAAAGGACCAAAAAAGTTCTATCCACATTTTTCTTCATATTGCATAGGATAACGTAAGGATAAAATGAGGATCGAACGAAGTAATATTTTAAAATCTCTCCAATTGGTTTGAGATCGAGGTCAAAGAGGATCCAAGATTAAATGTTTTGTTGTTTACCTATGTGCGCAAGATGGGAGAACGTGTTAAATCATGTAGTTTTTGACGCCACCAAAATTAAAGATGCCTTCAGTATTAAAATCTCTTGTTTGTGATCTCCTAACACTTCAAGCATGCCCTGAGAACAATCATTTAATGAAGAAATCTGGTCCCTTGTTTCTGTTTGATTTTCAAATTTGATCCATAAAAGTAGGGAATGTGATTTCTTCAAGGCAGATTTAGGGGGATTGTTTCTCTTTTCAAGTGCATATTTTGTGGATCTCCTCTTCAAAATATATTTTATGTTTTAAATGCTATGATGTGAAAGGGAGAGGGAAGGCCTCTATAAATACTAATGTACATCTCAAGAAAAGGAGAGGACCTTTTTGCAAAAATTGAAGCAAAAATTATAAATGCATTTTGCTCTATTCTTAGAGTCTTTTGAGTTGATGTTCCAAACTGATGTTCATGTGATGCTTTTTGTGTAATTCACTTTTGCTTAGTCAAAGTTTTAAAATATAAGTTGAATTCTATTGTTCTAAATTTGGCTATGTTTTCATTTGAACATTTGAAGTATAATTGAAGGCAAACTTATGGTCAATGTTTGATCCAATTTTTGTATGTGCATTCTAAGAATCAGTTGCTGCTTATCTTCGAGATTTAGTTTGATATTATTTGCTATATGAGGTTGTTATCCCTATCAATTGTCGGCTTTAGCCATATTTCTATCTCTTTCTATTATTTCTAACCCTAAACCTTGAAATCATTTTAGATTAGTTTGGGAGCCAGTCCTCTCTGGAGATTGGCCCGAGAGACTTCTCTTTCTCTCAGTATTTCAATGTTGGCTGGGTCTAGGGCACATTTTATATGACTATGCAGATTCATGACCAACAGGAAGCAAGTTCAAAGTTTATGGGATGGGTTTAACTCAAACAAGTAGATCAAAGTTAATAAAATGGCCTAGGAAGGTAATGTTAAAGTTGATGGGATAGGTTGGGCTCAACAAAAATGATCATGAATGGGCAAGCAGGGTTCAAGGAGGCTGAAATGTGTCAAATAATATGAAATGACATGATAGGCAAGAGTGGGTCTACAGATATCAGAATGAGTTGGGTAGGCTACAAATGATCGAAACATATAGTAACAGGTCGAGCAAGATGGAATAGGTCAAACTGGGCAATAATATGTCAAATAAACCAAAATGACATGAGGCAATAAGGGGTCTAAGGATAAAATAATGAGTTGGGTAGGTCGTGATAGGCCAAAACATACAAGAATGGGCCGAGTGGGTCAAAATAGGTCAAACTAGGCCAACATAGATGGATTCGGGTAGGACAATCCGAGCAAGAAAACATAGGTTGAGATGATTAGAATGAGAAGCAACAAGACAAAATGGGCTAGGAAGGCAAGGTCAAAGTTGATATAACAAGTTCAGGTCAGTCAAAACAATCATGAATGGGCAAGGAGGGATCAAGTAAACCAAAATGTGTCAAATAAGTTGAAGTGAAACGATAGATAAGAACATGTCTATGGATATTAGAATGAGTTGGGTATGCTACGATAGGCTAAAACATATAGTAATGGGTTAAGCAAGATAGAATAGGTCAAACTAAGCAATAAGATGTTGAATAAACCAAAATGACATGAGAGGAAAGAAGGGGTCTAAATATATAAGAATGAGTTGGATAGGCCATTATAGGCTGACACATACAAGAATGGATTGAGTGGGTCAAAATAGGTCAAACCAAGCCAACATAGATGGATTTGGCTAGGATATGTTGAGTAGGAAAACATAGGCCAAGATGATCTAAGTGAGAAGCAATAAGATAAAATGGGCTAGGGAAGCAAGGTCATAGTTGATGGGATGGGTTGCACTCAAACAAGAAGGATCAAAATTGATAAAATGGCCTAGGAAGGCAAGATCAAAGTTGATGGAATAGGCTGGGCTCGACCAAAATGATCATGAATGGGCAAGCAGGGTTCAATTAGATAAAAATGTGTCAAACAAGTTGAAATGACATGATAGGCAAGAATGGGTCTACGAATATCAGAATGAGTTGGGCAGGTTGCAACAGGCTGAAACATATAGTAATAGGTCGAGTAGGATGAAATAGGTGTAGTACCCTAAAATTGACTGAATAATTTTCACGAAATTCAAACAACTTGTAAAAATTAATTGTAAGTTGATTACCTCAATTTTTGTGCCCTCTTGGCAAAGATCATATGGATGAGATCGAACGATACAATCCTTGATCATATGATATGATCCCTGATCATACATACAATATTTTTCAAAAATATAAACTACTTAGTTTAGCTAAATGAACAAATTGGTTATAATGTGTTTTGTCTTTCCTTGTGAAACCATGCAACAGTTACAAGATCAGATCTGCTGATCAGTCCTAGCTTAGAAGGATTTGCAACCAAATTTGTGTTTAGCCTATTTTCACCTCCTACTACAACTTATTTAATCAAGAAATCCTTGCCTCAAATATCTCCTAACTCCTTGATATAATTTTTGTATTTGAATCGATGCAATTTCTACATTAAATCTAGGTATTTTTCTATTCTGTGCAGGATCAAAAGGTATGGTTGGTGATCTAAGGATACAATCTTGTGATCATGATATGATGTTGCTCAATCATAATATGATCTTTCTCTATTTGTGTATGATTTTTCTTTGGTGTAATGATATTGCTTGTAGGATACTTGGGGGTAACCCCAAGCTCTGGTTTGCACTTCCTAATATCTCAATTGCACACTTATCATTTAGTTTATCATTATTCATTGCATATGATGTTATATTTAGTCATTTTCATCCTTGGAGTTCACTAATCTACATTTAATTACACATTTCATATAGTTTAAAGCATCCATATATAAATTTCTATTATTTTATAATTTAATAGCTAACATTCAATCTAATTCATGCTTTAAAATATCAATAGCACTTTTTGTTTTTTATATTTGTGCTTTATTTATAAAACTATAGGTTTCTATCAAAAATCGGATCATATGATCACTGATCGAATGATACAATCTTGGATCGTACATAAAATGTTGACCAGAATCATATGATCTTGTCCTGCTATGTATGATCTTATCTGTAATAAAAAATTAGAATCTTATTCAAACTTTTAGATATAGGTCAAAGTTTATAATCACTTTTAAGCATTGCATTGTCCATTAAAGCTCTATTTTTTGATGTTTGATATTTGCATAGGAATCACAATTGCATATAGCTTAGTATAGTTGCATATTGGCAAAACACTAGGTGATTGTGAGATTTTTTAAAAAGAACACATCAAAACAAACTCCAAAACCTAGGCATGGAAACTACCATAAAATATTTCTTGGTGAACCCTAAACAATTCATCAAAAAATCACCAAAGAAGACACAAACTCAAGTGTCTCTCTTTGAGGTGTAGACCTATCATTCCCACATTCCCCTTCAAGGCATGGATCCATTAGCCTGAAGGAAAGGAGTGTGTGAATTTTATACCTACATTCTTTGGTGAACCCGACGTGAAAAATATTAGGCATATTTATAATTTATAAAACATAAAAAGCATAAAAATTACAAAACATAAAAACAAAAAAAAATCAAACAAAATCATTAGTTAAATTTGCACATTTTAGTGAATTCCATAAATGGTACATTACAATAGTAGAAGATCTATACTCATAAATTTTATGGTATTGTTAGATACACAAGAAATTTCTCAAACACTTGGAAACTCCAACACTCTATCTGAAGAATAGTGGACTAAAATTTGGAGAAGATTAGAGATCATAAAATATTACAAACCAAGACTTAATCAAATTATAAGGTTTGACCTAGCTAGAATCCTGGATCCTGAAATCACTTCTCACTACTTTGATATTCAAAGGGTATGTGAGAGGTGGTTGGCAGATAAAAGAGCTAGCATCTCTTCAACAATTTACACATTTGATGACTACATTGAGAATGCTATAACAATACATAGGTTCTTAGCACACATAGAATATCAAGAAATAGTCTTGGATAATAGAACAAGATTCTACAAAACTCCCAAGATAGTACATTATCATGAATATTGTCACAAAATCTACTTTTATGGTCAAGATCTTGAAGTTGATAATATCACCATAGCCCACTTTTTTAAGTTCTTAAAAGCTAATTTTTAGTTTGAGGAAGAACACTATATGACACTAGAGGAACTTGAACCTATTAATGATATCTATAGACTCTTTTAAGAATATTAAGATATAATATTTAGGATATTATAATTTTTTTTTTCTGCTTTGTTTCAAAAACATAAAAAAAAACCAAAAAAATGTAATATTTACATATTTGCATACTTAGTTATTTAGGTATATATAACATATATACCCAAAATTTTAAGCATATATATATATAATATTTGCAAGATAAAAATCCTAAAATCAAAATGCCTAAATTTTTAAGGAACGGTAAACAAATAGAGACTAATAAACAAGACCAATAGAACATTGATGATAGGATACTCATTGAAGATTATGTACCTTCAGAAGATGAAGAATATAATAAAGAAGATAAAATGGATAATCCAACTATACATTATATAGATGAGGAAGGTAATCTCACTTTTAAGTCTACCCTACATTTCACTGGGTTCTTAAAATATAACATAGATGTCATTAATCATTTAATACAAATAGAAGGTCAACTTCCTATGGGAGATTAATCAACGGAGACTACTATATAAGCTTCTCTCTGGTTAAATGGAAATACATTAACATATATGAACAAAACAAGACAGGATCAATCTAATACATTCCAAAATGTGAATCAAAATCCAAATCAAAACATAGCAAAACCACCACCAGCAAAAAATCCAAATTCCAAACAAAAACAAAATTCTTCTACTTCTCAAGCTCCTAATAAACAAATAACTACATCACAAAAATCTAAGAAAACTCAAAATGTCAATCATTATCAATAGAAAGTTCAAAAAAACACAATCCCACATAAGCTCCATGATACTATTTCCACACATACCTTACATAATAATGTTTCAATTGGAAATCCATACACAACAACAACTTATCAAAGGTACAACAACATGGTGCAATAAAATTAATTTGGTGGACAATCACAGGGTCTTGAAGACATATTGAAATAACTAGCTTCAACATTAGATAAAATATATCCCTACCATCCCTCATATAGTTATAGAGATATGTGTAACCAACCCTTAGATCCTATTGTGGTTTCCCAACTATACCCAAAATATTTCCCTATGTTTGTCCTCTTGATATATAAAGGAACCGGTCCTATTGAGCATCTTCGCATGTTTAGGACAACATGTCATGATATTTCTCATGAAGACTTGTTATTACTAAATATTTTTCCTAAAATTCTTGGTGGCATAGCTTTAGAATGGTGCTATCAACTACCTACAAACTCTTTAAGGAACTTTGAAGAGACAACAAAGAAGTTTGTCCACCAATTTAGTGCTTATATAGAGAGATGTGTAACCATTAAGGATTTATACAATCTAAAACAAGGTAAAGATGAGAGTTTTGTTGAATTCTTGACTAATTGGAGATAAATATTAGGCAAATTACATTTTGCATTACCTCATCATGAAATTTTTGATATATTTATTAGTAATTTGCAAGAATAGCTATCTTATAAACTTTCAACTGCTACAATAACCATATTTGATCAAGCCATTGATATAGCTAGGAGGGTAGAATATGCCCTCATTAGAAGAGGAAAATTTAAGAAGAAATATGAAGATAAAACTCCTAAGAACCAATACAAGAATAAGCAAGTAGTGGGTAATGGAGTTACTGATAGCAAAAACACTTCCATAGTCAACACTATAGAAGCCTTAAAGAAATTTGTATTAAAAATCCCTGACAAGCCACCAAGAGAATTTATAATATTAAATCAACCCTTAAATATGATTTTACCTCAATTATTGGAACAAGGCTTGATACGGTTACCTAAGGTAAGACAACTAGATACTACTACAACTGGATATAGGGCTGACTTACATTATAATTTTCATCAAGTAAATGGACATTCTACAAATCCTTGTAAAAGGTTAAAGCACATGATACAAGATTTGATTGAAAAATGAAATATGGAAGTTCAACAATTTTTTGCAAACAATAATACCCAAAATAATACTTAAAAATAAATAAATCAAAATGCAAATAAAAACCTAGATATTTTTCAACATCCCTTACCAAAGCATGGTAAAGAAGCAGTAAACCAAGTATATCATCACAATGTTCCTCATCCAAATTGGTATGTGGAAACCATTAGTAGCTTCATGCCATAACAAGATTTGCAAACCTTCTATGTACCTACTTTATCTGTAGTCACAACTAGACCGATACAATATTTTCAATCTTCATATTCGAAAGATACTAAAAGTGACACAGAAAGTGAAATAGGAAGTGAACTAGAGATTGTATCAAATAGTTTTGAGTATGAATAAGATCAAGTTACTCCTATTACATATTTATCAGTTCCAGAAGAACCATTCCCTAGGAGAATTATTGTTCGACCATCATCTCAACAAATTCTTATAAATGAACAAGAAAAAAATTCTAGACCTCATTTTGGTTATATGAGAAATAATAATGTTGTGGGTACTTGTTAGAGATATTGATAAACAATATTCTACTTCGAAAAGGAAATAGTTATGCAAGACATCACAAGAGTGAATTGAAGCTCAAAATACTGATTGATTTATTTCATGGATCAAATTTTTATAAATAGCAAAGTTGATCATTGAGATCTATTGGATTACAATAGCTCACTAGTCTAAACTGAGAGTTCACCTGACTCATGGAAGAGTGGTAACTCAAGTAAGTTTATCCTAGTAGAACTTAAGAGAATAATAATTTATTCTAACATATCCCCTTAAGTGATACTAGGGGTGAATGTAACAAATTATTCCCGATAATAGTGCCTAATGAGGTACTCATTTACAATGAATCTTATTGAAGGGATGGTTAAAAAACCACATGGGAAAAAACCATCTATCAAAAACAAAAATTAAGAGGCATGTCTTCAAATGGCAAAGATTAGACTTCTCATTTATTTATAGTTTTCCTCATGTAAGGGTGGGTAATTGAGAAGTACGATATAGAGGACTGGATGATTATAAATGCCTCATAAGCCTATATTCCACGTATCAAATTCTACTCATTACTTATAGTTCCCCTCACGTAAGGGTGGGTAATTGAGAAGAAAAGGTATAAATTCGTGACCAATATTTCTTGCTTCATAATCCTAACTTCATATTACCAATAGCTCATCCATACTTATAGTTTTTGGCTTATAAGGGTAGGTATTTTGAGGAGATTAGTATTATAATAAGGCTTCTATTCTCTTCATTACTCAGGAGTTTCTGCTATAACTTCATTGTATTCTCTAAATCACTTGAAGTTAAAGGGGGAAATTATTGGTTCACTTCAATTTTTTCTTTGTCCAAATGAATACAATTGATCCTCTCATCCTTCATAACTATCATACATGGAAGCCAAAATAATTAAATTTCATTTTTCAAAAAGGGCTCACACACTTGCTAGAAGAGGAGCAACTTGAATTTGAAAAGGAATATGAAAAATGTGTTCATAAAGGGAATACGTATGAAACAATGGGTATTATGAGCACAAATGTAAATGAAATATTATGGTTTCACATTTTTGAATGTAAAAACCCATTTGAAAGTTGGTAAAAACTAAAGAACTTGTTTGGTAAAGTGGATAAAATAAGGTCAATGCAGCTAGAGGTAGAGTTAACAACATTATCTCCTGAAGACTTCAGCCATATTGTTGACTTTCTCACCAAATTTAAAGAAATGATCACTCAACTAAAAGGCAATGACAAGGATAAAACAAAAGAAGAATGCATCTATCTTATTCTTTCTAAGTTGAATGGAGTATTTCAAATTTTTGCTACCACCTTTTTGTCTACAAAGATACACTTGGTACAAGTTTTAAAATGCCCTCTTTAGAGGAGTTTTGTGATAGGCTAACTAGAGAGTAAACAAAACTTGCAAAGTATGAGATCTCTCCCTCTTCCTCAAAAAACTTAGTAGCATCAACCTCTACTAAATAAAATTTCAAAAAGAAAGAAAGAAGTCCCATAACTTGTACTCATTGGGAAAAGAATGGTTATTTTGTGAAAAAATGTTGGAAAAGACTACAACTAGAGGTAACTATGAAGGATCACAAGATAGACACTAATAAGCATATAGGAAAAGCCTTGAATTTTCAAGGTAGAGCTATACAAACTTCATCAAAATACTAGGTTCTAGATTCAAGAGCAACTCATCACATGACTTCCTCAGATGAGTCATTAAATTCAATCTCCTCAAGTTCAACATGTAGCATAGAATTTGGTGACTCATCCTTCATCCCAGTCAAAGGAAAAGGTGACATATCCATTGATGGTGGTTATATCAAAAATGTTATCTATGTTCCAAACATAGCTACAAATATCCTTTCTATCTATCATATTTGTACTTTTGAAAAAGGTAAAATAATTCTCTTCTCACCAACTGGAGTTGAGATAAGAGACTTTCAAGAACCAAACACTCTCATAAAAAAAGGAAATATTGATCACAAAACTCACCTATTTCACTTCAAAGGATTCCAAAATTTAGAAGGAACCTCCTATTTTTTTGCACATGAAGATCTTGAACGAAAAATTTGGCATGAAATGTTTGGACATCTCAATTATAACTACCTAAAGGAATTGAAAACCCATTTGCCAAAAGTCTCTTCCATTGATAGAGTATGTCCTCGTTGTGCTCTTGGGAAACATCAAGATCCTTTCCACCCAAGTGGTTCTCAAAGAGCCTCATCCCCTCTAGAATTAATCCATAGTGACTTAATGGTCTTCCCAGAACATTCTTTCAAGGGAGAAAAATATGCTTTAACCTTCATTGATGATTTTTCTAGAAGAACTTGGGTCTACTTTCTAAAATAAAAAAGTGATGTTCTATCCCACTTCAAAATCTTCAAGGCCTTAGTTGAAAATCAGTCCACTTGCAAAATCAAATATATTCATACAGATAATGGGGGGGAATAATTTAGTAATGAGTTCTCAATTTTTCTCTCAAGTCATGGCATAATTCATCAGCACTTAGTCTCCTATAATCTACAACAAAATGGCATTGCAGAGAGGAAAAATATAACCTTAAAGTAAATGACAATCTATATGATCCACTCAAGATATCTTCCAATATTTTTTGGGCTGAGGCAATTAACTGTGCAAACTATATTCAAAATTGTACACCTCATAAATCTCTTGGCCATTTGACTCAATAAGAAGCTTGGACTGGCTTAAAACCTGATGTCTCTTTTTTCAATTTTTTTGGGTGTACTGCTTGGTCACATATCCCAAAGAAAAATAGGAATTCTCTAGAAAAAAAAGAGCAAGAAACTCATATTTGTTGGTTATTGTGAGGAAATGAAAGCCTACAGGCTCCTTTATCCCACCACTCATGAGGTCTTTTTTCATAGAAATGTTTAATTTGATGAAATATTCCCTTATAAATATTCTCAATCATCTTCTTCCAACATTAATTCTCATGACTCATATCCAAAATTTGAGCCTCAATATTATGAAGATCCAATCCTTGAGTTAGATAACCAAAATGAAGAACCTATACTTCAAACACCAACTCAAAGTCTCGTCACACACATTACTTCTTCCACAATGCCAAAACGGGCCTGAACCATTGTTCAAGAGGCCACTCCTTTCATCCAAAATCTTCCATCATCTATATTAAGAAACTCTATGGGTTTCAGTCTTGTCTGTCATTCCTTTTCCATAGATCCTCAATCCTTCAAAGAAGAAACTAGTATAAAAGAATGGGACGATGCCATGGAAAATAAATTTTCTTCCTTAATCAAAAACAAAACTTGGGATCTAGTGCCTCTACCTAAAGAAAGGAAATTAGTTCACTGTAAATGGATTTACAGAACTAAGTATGGACCTGATGGCAAAATTGACAAACACAAAGCTCACTTGGTAGCTAAAGATGTTTTACAAATTAAAGGCATTGATTATTATGAAACCTTTGCACTAGTTGCAAAAATGGATTCTATTATGCTAGTTATTGCACTTGTTGCTTCCCATAAATGGCCAATTTTTCAAATGGATGTTAAAAGTGCTTTCTTGCATGGTGACTTAAAGGAGAAAATATTCATGGAATAACGTACTAGATTTATACAGGACTCCTCCCTTGTTTGTAGACTAAGGAAATCTCTCTATGGCCTCAAATAATCTCCTAGAGCTTGGTATGAAAAAATGGACTCTTTCCTTCTTTCCTCAAGTTTTTCCCATTGTGAAATTGATCCCATAGTCTACATTTAGAGAGATGAAGAAAAAATCATCATACTTGTTCTCTATGTTGATGATCTACTACTCACTGGTAGTGACATTTCTCACATCTAGACTATAAAAGACTTCATTTCTGAGAAATGTTGATCTAGATTTAGCTCATTACTTCCTTGGGAATAAAATAACTCAAACAGATGCAAGAATTTTATTATGTCAACAAAAATATACTCTAGACCTTCTTCAAATTTTTAAGATGACTAATTGTAAACCCTCTTCAACACCTTTTTAGTATAGAGTCACTCTAAGTACTTCCTACAAATCCCCTCTATGTGATACCATGCTCTAAAAATAGCTTGTAGGAATTCTATTATACCTCACTCATACTCACCCAGATATTTCATATGTTGTTGGCTTAATATCTAGATTATCACATCAACCTCATTTAAGCCATTGAAAAGAAGCAAAAAGAATCCTCCGTTACTTGCAAGGAACTACTCACTTTGGGCTCTTATATAAGAGAGAATCCATGGAAATCATTGGTTTCACATATTATTATTGGGTAGGTTTAGTTGAAGACAAATGTTCCACTTCTGGATATGTTTTTTGTCTTGGTTCTTCACCTGTTGCTTGGTCATGCAAAAACAACAAGCAGTAGCATTATCATCTATAGAGGTTGAATATAGAGTAGTAGTTTTGGCTAGTCAAGAAGCCCTTTGGCTTTGTTATATACTAAGGGAATTTGGTTTTTTCCATGACAAACCTATTAACCTTTGGTGCGATAATAAGAATTCATCGTAATCCAGTTGAGCATTAGTACACCAAGCACATTGAGATTCACATGCACTTCATTCGACAACATATTCAAAGTGAGGATATTCACTTAGACTACATTCCAATAGAAAATCAAATTGCAGACATCTTCACCAAATCCTTTCCTTCTCCTCATTAAATTCAGTTGTGAGAGAAACTTGGGGTTAGGCAGATGCATTGGAAGGGTGCACAAAGGCTTTCACCTCTCCATTATTCTTATTTTTTTTTGGAAGATGGTTTTTTCCCATGTGGTTTTTTTTACCATCTCTCCTATATGTCATAAAATTTTATATGAGTACCTCATAAGGCCCAATTTTTGGGACTCATTATTTTTTTTATCAAATGAGGATGAAGGATGAGTCACCAGCTTCTATGCTACATGTTGAACTTGAGGATATTGAAGTGAATAACTCATCTAAGGAAGTCATGTGATGAGTTGCTCCTGAATATAGAACCCAATATTTTTATAAAGTTTTTATAGCTCCACCTTGAACATTTAAGGTTGTTCCTATCTACTTCTTAGTGTCTATCTTGTGATCCTTCATTGTTACCTCTAGTTGTTGTAGTCTTTTCCAGTATTCATTTATCATGCATTGCATTCATGAATTCACGATGATGGTATAATTCTTAGGAATTATTCTTATCAAATTTCACACTAGGAATTCTATGCCTAGTGCAAATCATCTTTCTCAATTTTTAGGTCTAAAACATTCCATATTTATTAATCTTCTTAAATATGTGATACAAATGATTTGTTGCATATCAACCTATATCTTAAAGAATAAAATTATTTCATATTATCATGCATTGCATTTTGACTTCATGATGATGGTATAATTCTTAGTAACTATTGACCTCAAAATTTTCACACTAAGAATGCTATGCCTAGCGCAAGTCATCCTTCCCAAATTTTCACAAAACAATAAATCTTATAAAAATATTTTTTAAAAATCAAATTTTCTCACAAAAAAAATCAAACATCTTCTTCTATCATCATAATCCTCAAGAGTATACTTTAGCAAAAACACTCATATTATCAGCAATACAAAATTTCTCACAATAGGATTCGCTTCATGACCTAGTGAGCACTGATCTCCACAAATGGTCATATAATAGTACACCATCCTCCGAGGAACATTTTTAATCCTTTTATTTCATCATTTTACAAAAAAATGTTTTTCAAAAATATATTTACAAATTTTTTAAAAAAACACACATTTACGAAAAATCAATTTTCATTTTTAGCATGATCAAAACATTTAAATAAAAAAAGCATGATCATAAGAGATTTAAACATCATAAAAATTCAATAAAATGCAATCAAATCATACAAAGTCACATAAAATAAGAAGATAAATAAATAAATAAATAAATAAATATATATATATATATATATATATATATATATATATATATATATATATATATATATATATATATATATCAAAGGTCTATATACAAAATGATATCAACTGGTATGCCACAATCCTCAAACATCGACATACTCAGTCACTAAGCAAAAAGTGTCACAAAATATCTAAGATCACCCCCTAGAACCTCTAGAACTATGGGCATAATAATATCCACTAGAGGGTTGTGGTACTCGAAACCCTCTTGCTCCTGTAGTAGTGGTCGTCCAGGTAGTCGATCGAGATCTTGAGCCACTCGAAGTCTCAAGTATATCGAGCATCAAAGGCTTTGGCTGCCTCTGCTCCATGGGTATTATTGCATGATATAGACCCTAATAGAAGTCTACCAATTGGAGTGCTTGAGTTAGTGCCCTCCCTGAGTCACTCCTCCTTTATCACATTGATTGAGAAGGTGTAGGAGATGGATGTCTATGTACCTATCTCACTTGTGTTTGAGCTCATGCCTGTGCAAGCTCTGCCTCTAGGGTCTGAATCCTATTCCTTAGACCCATATATTGTACCTTTAGATACTTAATCCTAGTATTTTGTGAGGTGTTCTCCTCTATCAACCTAGTAACCTCTAATCGTAGGGTAGAAATATCACTACTTTCTCCCTCCTCCATTATCCTCTTGCCCTTATCGAGTATCTTAGGAACATCACCCTACTTAGGAGAGGTTACACACTCCTCCTCCATCCTATCATCCACCATTTGATTAGAAGAGGCCCTCATATCCTCCCTGGCCCTCTCCCACCTCAACCAATATTGGTTTCCACCTTTAGTGCAAGGAATCTATCACCTAGGGGGTGCTTTCATCCTTGAATGTTGACTAGTTGAGCACCATTGTCTAACTCGATCAGCTACCTACTCTATGGCAATCTTTGATAGGGTCAATATAGCAGGACATATATTTGCATACCACTGGTGGTATTTATTAGTTACCCTAGTGTCATCATCATCTATCTTTTACACTAGCTCATCATCTTGTATAGGATCTAAAAACTCTAACATATTGGGAGCCCCAGTGATGGTGGTGTGGTCCTAAGTAACTCTAGAATATGTGGTATTCCTATATCTAGGAATGTCCTATTGTAGCCCAAACTATCATTGCCCTTGATAAAAATGGTGTAACTCTAGCTCCCCTTGGTCCATCCATAACCATATAGTCCATCTCATGCAGGCTAGCTTAAAAGCATCCTCCTGCCACCCTGGTATTGTCCTCCAAGGTCTCCATGTGATATCTGCCATTAATAACTCATCCACGATCATATTGCTATATCAAGGCTAACTCATCCCTATTTTCCTCTCTATAGGGGCTAGTAGTAGACCCTCAGTCTATCATCCTCCATCCTGAGTTGGCCATCTACTGCCCAAACTAGAGGAAGTCCTATAGGTTGCTGGATAGTTATATGCTCCTAGCACCACACCTATAGAAATGATGTAAGAATCAATTCATTTCCCTCCTTGCAGACCATCATGTGCAAAAATTTGTATATCCTATATAGAAATAAGGGACCCCAAGCAAACCATATGCTCTAGTCATGCATATCATAGATCACCTCTACCAGTGTCTAGGGTAGGTGGTGTCTGCTGAGATGGCTCACTATCAGGCCTCCCATAACACCACTCAACACAATTATCAAATGAGATATTTCCTCTATCTCCATGAGTCTATTAATGATAACCTCTACCTTCATTAGAATGAAGCTAGGGTCTTTTGTGAACCTCCTCAATGTTTGGCTTTGGTTTCCAGATGCAACTATACCAGAACCCTCAAAGGTAGCCTTAGGATCCTCTAGACATCCTTCAATATGGGAGTCATCTCCCCTATTGACAATCTAAAGCAGGACAACTCTAGATACCATATTTCTACCAAATATGTTAATACCCTTATGTCTACTAGGATATGTGGCATCTCCACCACACGTCTCAACCCCAATACCTCTAACCATGTTCTATCAACATATAAGAGAGCGGCCAAGTCTGTCTAGAGTGTAGCATTCCTCCACTCCTTGTTCTTTAGCTCTGCCATATGTTAATAAAAACAAAGCAATAATTTTTTTTTAGTGATCAGACTCAAAAATAGATGATCGAATAAAAAGGTAGCACATTGTATCAAATTACTTAAAATAATATGAAAATTATGAGATCGTATCAATCAAGTGATATCGTATCGATTTGATGATATCGTAATCTATGATTTTTCTAAAATCGATCTGACATCAGCCTTGTTTGGACTGATTTTACGATATTGTATGATATGATATTGCAAAATTGATACGATTTCGTCGATATCGTACGATAAGATATAGCAAAATCAGGTTGATTTCATCAATATTAGATCGTACGATATCATAAAATCATTATGATTTCATAATTAGGGCCACACAATGGTATTCATACCCTAAAAATATAAAAATAAATTAAATTAAAAATTGAAACATGTAAAATTTAAGTGAGAAAAGCTTACCCGGAGTGCTCTATATCTTGCTCAGACCAGATCAGTGTGATGGGGAACCTCTACCATAGTTTTCTCCAAAGATCTAAAATGAAAATGGTAAAAGTAAATGAATTAATTTCAACTCCCTTTTGATTTTTTTTTACTTATTTTCCCTCAAAAATTTTTTTTTTTGAGTTTTTACCCAAACACAAAATTTGGCATACAAAAATTAGAGGGGGTATCATACCTTAAACAACTTGCATTAAAAATTTGAAATCATCCACGTGTTGTGGTCTACCGGAAAGGATGCCACTTACATAATCGGTGATGTGACCTGGGTTCAACCCCCACAGTGGATATGTATATGTATAAGAAGTATTTACTCATAAAAAAATTGAAATCATCAACAAGATTTGTAATAAATTTTTACTTTATCATAAAGTGTGTTATTCTCTTCTTTAACACATTTTTTTTCAAAAATGCGCTAAAAAGGGGGCAAAATGGAGCACCCTAAAATTGACTCATAATAATTTGCACTAAAGATAAACAACTTGTAAAAATTGATTGTAAGTTGATTGCCTCAATTTTCATGCCCTCTTGGCAAAGATCAGAGTTAATCTAGATGATATCGTACGATACGATCCTTGATCGTACATATGATCCGTGATCATACAATACGAACACTGATCGTACGTACGATCTTGTTCAAAAATAGAAACTGCTTAGTTTAGCTAAATGATAAATTGGTTATAATATGTTTATCTTTACCTATGCAACCATGCAATAAATACAGGATTAGATCCGTCGATCAGTTCTAGATTGGAAGGAGTTGCAACCAAATTTATTTTTAGCCTATTTTCACCTCCTACTAAAATTTATTTAATTAAACACTCCTTGCATCAAATCTCTACTAACCCCTTGATATAAATTTTGCATTCGAATCGTTGTAATTTTTGCATTAAACCTAGGAATTTTTATGTTCTATGTAGGATCAAAAGGTACGATTGGTGATCAGAGGATACAATCTTGTGATCGTGATACGATCTTGCTCGATCGTAATATTATCTTGCTCTATTTGCATATGATTTTGCTTTGGTGTTACGATATTGCTTGCAAGATACTTGGGGGCAACCCCAAGCTCTAGTTTGCACTTCCTAACATCTCATAGTTTATCATTTTGCATTACATATGATATTAGATTTAGTCATTTTCATTTTTGGAGTTCACCAAACTACATTTAATTACACATTTCATATATTTTAAAGCATCCATATTTTTATTTTTATCATTTTATCATTAAATAGATGACATTCAATCTAATTCATGCTTAAAAAGATCAACAATACTTTCTATTTTTTGTATTTTACACTTTATTTATAAAATTGTAAGTTTCTATCAAAATCGGATCATTCGATCACTGATTGGACTGTACGATCTTGGATCGTACATATGATCTTGACCAAAATCATAAAATCTTGTCTTGTTGTGTACGATTTTATCTATAATAAAAAATCAGAATCTTCTTTAGACTTCTAGATATAGGTCAGAGTTTCTAATAACTTTTAAGCATTGCATTATCCATTAAAGCTCTATTTTCTATTGTTTGTTGTTTGCATATGAATCAAAATTGCATATAGATTAGTATAGTTGCATATTGGCCAAAAACTAGGTGATTGTGAGATTCTTTAAAAAGAACACATCAAAACAAACTCCAAAACCTAGGCATAGAAACTACCATAAAATGTTTCTTGGTGAACCCTAAACAATTCATCAAAAAATCACCAAAGAAGACACGAACTCAAGTGTCTCTCTTAGAGGTGTAGACCTATAATTTCCACATTCTCCTTTGAGGTGTGGATCCATTAGCCTGAAGGAAAGAAGTTTGTGAATTTTAGACCTATAATAGGTCAAATCAAGAAAGAATATGGTGAATAAATCAAAATAACAATGAGAGGCAAGAAGGGGTCTAAAGATATAAGAATGAGTTAGGTAGGCCGTGACAGGATGAAACATACAAGAATGGGTCGAGCAGGTCAAAATAGGTCAAACTAAACCAACACACATGCATTCATCTAGGACAATATGAGTAGACAAACATATGCCAAGATAATCAAAATGAGAAGCAATGGGTTAAAATGGGCTATGAAGGCAAGGTCAAAGTCGATGGGACAAGTTGGGGTTGGCCAAAACAAACTATAATGGACAAGGAGGGCTCAAGTAAGCCGAAATGTATCAAATAATCTGAAATGACAAGATAGATAAAAATAGGTCTACATATATCAAAATGAGTTGGGTATGCCATGATAGGCCAAAACATACAATAATAGGTTGAGCATGATGAAATAGGTCAAAGCAGGCTAAAATGCGTCAGATAAATCAAAATGACATGAGAGGCAAGAAGGGGTCTAAGGATATCAGAATAAGTTGGGTGTAGCACATGGGTGTAGTATTCCCAGTGGGGAGGTGATTCTCTAATGCTTGGAATGATCAATGTATTACCCTTATCTAGTTTACCAAATTATACGGTCGTACAATTGCTAAAACTATCCCTTTGTACCCAATGACCAGCTTGTACGAAAGTTAGTTTGACACATTGTATGATCCAAAATCATATAGTGGCATAGTTTGTACAATTCTAAAATTAGCTAAACTATCAAATCCAATTTTGGAGGCTATCATACATAGTTTTGTAACTCCATTAGTCGATTCCACAAAACTTTAAAATCGAGTAAATTTCCCTCAATCACCTAAATCACCAAATTAGGTAAATTATCTTTGTATGATATGTACAAAATCTGGTGTATAATTTGTATGAACTGAAGGTACAACCAAGTGCTAAATTAGATGTTCTACTGGGCCAATCTCTCTCAGATATGTTTTATAAGGTTCTAATATGTCAGTTTAATCCTTTTCCTGCAACATGCAAAGCATACCAACGGGGTTGGAGAGAGATGCAATTCAAGGGCTACATTCAAAAATCATACAATAGGTTTCAATACATCCACAACTCAACTACCATCATGTCAGATCAATCTACAAGCATCACCAGTACCATATTCTTACAATCTACTACAACAATGCATAAAACTAACCAAAACATTCACTAGAAAGCACATGCAACATGATTAAGTCATAAATCATCACCCATCCATGCCAAAATCGTACATAACCTAGAACGAACGTATTCATACTCATTTGTATATTATTCAGTTATCAATGCAATTATAATATTTTGATCTACAACATTTACTACAATACTCAGAATATACTAATCTAAGTCACTTACATTCTCACCAACAAATATCCAACAACAACCAGACCTACGAATTTGAAAATGGGGCCTTATATAATGTTGCCTAGGTTGTTCCAAAGTGGTTCCTAAGGTAATTAGTTATTTTACAACTACCCATGCATAATTGAATGCATTAATTAAGGATTTTACTAAGTCTAATACTTAAATTTTCAAACCTATGCACCACTCAACCTAAAATTACATTTCCCATGCATTTCATTGCATTTCAGCATGCCTTGTATAGTTTACCTTCGCCTTGTATAGTTTACCTTTACCTTGTACTGTTTGCCCTCTTGGTTGTACAATTTGCAAAACTGGTACTAACTATAAAAATTGTCAAAATTGAGCAATCCATTTGATCACTTTCTCTTCTTTTGGGAGGTGGATTTGGTTCCTACATCTACCCTCCCCTTTTCTTTAGTCGGTGTCCTTGCTGATTTACCTTTCTATTGTAGTTGTACCTCATAGCTTACAATTATCTCCTGTAAGTCAGTCACTTTGGTTTGGAGAATTGCACATTTATTATTTAACTTGGCTGCATAGCTTCCCATTTCTACTACTTTCACCCCATGGGAATTAGCATTCTCTTTAGTAGTCTTAAGGAATACCATCATTTGCTTTTCTCGATCAGTGGCACTCCTCTTCAACATTTCCTACAAGTGGGCTTCTATTCGAGTCCCCACATAAAGTTCTTCATTCTTCTCAGCAATGGTCTCTATGTGGTGATGAATATCAACTTCTAAGGCACAAAAATATCTTCTCTGGCCTTCAATTGTGCTTGCTTCTCCAGAACCATTTCATTGAATATTTTTTTGTCCTTTTTAATTTCTTCTATCTACTTGGATTGTGTCATCACTTGCTCATTTTTCTCAACCAATTGGGGTGTCATATTCTCATCCTTTGCCTTGATTTGTGCCTCCAAATCCTTGATCCAATATTTTGCTATATGGGAGATCTGTTGTTTCTCTTCTTCAATAAAATTGAGTCTATTTTTAGACTCAGCCTTTGTGCTTGTTAGATCTTCCTCCAATTTCTTTATTTTCTCCTCTACTATAGCCTTACACTTCTAAAATTCTTCCTCCATTGTAATCATTTATGTTCGAGTGGATTCCATATCACATTTTTAAGCTTCCTTGAGTAGATAAATATGCTTCAATACAATGCTCAACCACTCTATCCAATGTGTAAGAAATTTCAACTTCCTTAGAGTGATAGCCATATTTGTGGTGACCCTCTTATACTCCAATTATTTCGTGTTCATTGGACAAGTTAGGTTATTAATTCTATCCAAGTACAACCTTGAATAATATATATAGTTGGTTATCACTCCTTATGGTAAGTCATTTCTTCCCAAAATTGTGGTTACCTCTTCCCTAGGTAACTTCCATGGATGTTGTACATGAATATCTATGATTTTCCTTGTATGCTCCTTATTACTCACCCATTTTGTTATTTTCTCCAACTTTAGAGACACTTGTTCCTCCCACAAATTTAATTCTCCCATGAATCCAATACAAAACTATAATTTGGTGCTGGCTATGGCATCTCCTATCTATGAGAAGAAATGTTCCACATCATCTTCTACTCCTTTTGCCTCCTCTTCTATTTTGATCTTGCCAAACTACGATACTTTCAAAAGATAACTTATCCTCATTCTCCATAGTTCCTCTTCTGTAGGATTTCATTCTTTCTCTTCTTCCATGTGGTGGCTAGAGCTTCCCCTAAGCTCTCAAAGTGCTCTCTCTATGTCTATATTTTTTTCGAGGTGAACTCCATTCTATAATCTTCTCCTCCTTATCATTATATTTTATGCTCACAATCTCCTATTGATATTGTTACTTCTATGTCTATTCTTGGGCTTCTTCCTATTCTATAGAGCCCACCTGTTGGTCTTCAGTCACCTGCTTTTCTTCCATATTCAATTGTATCTCCATTACTGTGACCTTATCAATAGTTGGTTCTTCCTATTCTTGTGGTGCTTTTGCCTATTCTTGCACATCACTTGGGTTATTTTGCTTTGGAATTCCTCCCATAATAATTTTGTACTAGGGCTTCTCATTTTTCCTAGACTCTTCTTCTGAGGTATTCCTTCTCACTTAAATTTTCTCTCTTTCCACCTAAGTGGTAGCTGTCACTTCCTATCCCACCTCTATGTTCTTAAAAAAATTTGAAGCATCTAGGATTTCAAACTCATCACATTGGAAAATTTTTGGAGATACCACCATCTTCTCTACTTCTGCCCAGCTCTAGTCTTCTAGATCCATATTTTCTTAATCTAATTGTTCTTCCTCCTACTGATCCTTTTATTAAGACTCATATTGCTTTTTTGTAACAAGATTCTTTGCCATTATTTTCCATTGTCATCTCATTCTTATTTGAATTGGGCTTACTTGTCTCTCCATATTTTCCTCCCTTTCCTAAACTGATGACTGCTCTTGCTATCATTGCCACATTTCTTATTGTTCCATTTTAGGTTCCAATCTCCTTGTCCTTTTCCTCTGAGGATATACATCTTCATTGTTCGAAGGAGTGTTTTTTGGTACCTCTGTGGCCTACTGTTCCCTATTTTTTCGAGGCTTCTTCAGATTTCCATTATGAATAGGTACTGACTTTGCCCACATCAAAATGATTGGTTTTCCTTTCCCAAATTCCCAAGGTCCTATCAAACCTAGAAAGCGGATTCCCAATTTCGTAATAGCATTTAATAATAGTCCAATGGTATGGAAATTAATTCCAATTTTTTTTATCTTTTCATCATTACTTTGTGCATTTTCCTTTCTAGATAGGTACCCCAATCATGTTGGATTCCTTGGGTGATACGTTCTATATACTGAGATATCTAGATTGGCATCGTCATAGCTCATATATCTCTTAATAGTGGAGCCATTACTAAATTCATAGCACATGGCCAATCATATCCTTTTATCTAGATCTATTTGATCCCTTGAGTTTCTACACCCGAGATCTTTGTAATAGTTGGTGACTTCACATTATTAAATAAAGTGATAATACGATACAACTCAATCAAATCAACCAACTTCTTAACTATATTTGTGTTGTACATTGGTAATATGAATGTCTTATTGAATGCATATACCATCACTTCTATTTTCACTGACCTCTTTTCCACATTGACAAAGGTAGTTCTGGTCATAGGATTATATGCCTGAACTATTTGCAAAATATAATTGTAAAATAAGGTTTTATGGTGTGGTGATACTTGTGTTATTATGGCTACACTAGCCTCCTCAAACTATTTCCTCCATGGATGGTTTTGGTTTCGTCGATAATTCCACCACCATATGCATGTGTCTCCTCCATACTGTATGAATTAAATATTTGTTGTCTCCACATGACCATCCTTAGGTCCACTATTCAGATCCTCATATTTATCAGGGATATGTACCTTACTCCTTAATTCCCTTATCAAAACACTTTCTTGTGCCATTCTCTCTTCTCAGTATCTTAGTGGTGTTCTTCTTATGTCAACCCTCGAATACCTCAAACATCTCCACAACATGTATCCCCCTCTTCTCTAAGGATGAGTACCATGCCAATCATGGAACTGAGACTATCATCCTTAGTACTACCACGATTGTGGCTCTCTTTTGTATAAAGGTCTTGGTGATCATTTGACCCTATTGGCTGAAATTCTTATCAACCGATATTCAAACTCTTCTATTGAGATTATTTTCTCACTATACCTTTGGTTGTCTTTCTAATTGAACATCATCGATTCTACAATTGGAAGTGTATTGGAAATTGTACACTATTAAAAATTGTAAAATCTACTCTTCTTCTTACTCTTGTATGATTTCCTTTTGGAGTACCTCTTCTAGATCGTACAATATTACAAAATATCACCATTTGTCTTGAAACAACTCCTCCCTTAAATCATACAAATACCACATGAAATCATACAAGCCCATGCTACTTCATACAATATTCCTCCCTAACTGCTCCTCTTTGTTGATTTTGTATGATTCTTATGATTTTCTTGAAAATGGCTAAAAATAGCCAAAAATTTTCTCAACATTTCATGAATTTCCTTCGAATATCGTACACTCTACCCCACAATATAATTTTTCAAACCCTAGGTTGTCAAAAATTCATGATTTTTACTTCCTTTGCTGAATTCTTCACCAACCCAATTGCCGCATTGTCTCGATATTTCTCTCCAATGCTTTTCGGGTGCAATTTCCAACCTTTCCACCCTTGGCATAATTTTATCTTCAAAAATAAAATTTTATGGTTGTACTTTATAGTTTTACAGACTTCTCCTTCTTCCCACTACCATTTTGCTTTGTTTTTAGCTGCCTTTTCTCTAATTAGGGTTTAAAATTTTTTCCTTTTGCAATTTTCTCTATTCCAGCTCCAAGTTATGACTCTTTCGAACCCTAACTTACATTTTTCCACCACCAAGTTCTCACTTGGGCATCTTATGCTACTAAACCTTAATTTTTTTGGCTAAAATTCAAAATTTCCTTATAATGGAGTCAAACCCTAGATTTTTCTCCCTTTTTTCCTCTTTGATTTGATTTTTTTGAGTGCAAAAAGCTCTCCTTAGTGCTACTTAAAATGGGTCCTTGATTATTGTAGATTACTGGTGAATTTTACTATCCATGTGGTCTTCTCCATTTGGTTGCATGCTTTTCACCTTTGTCCTCCTAAAAAATTTTAATTCTCTTTGTATAGTTTTAAAGAAAATTTCCAATTTTATCCTTTATTTAAATTCTTCATCAAACCCTAACTGAAACCTAATAAATTTATTTCCTAGATTGTGCCACCTTGCATATTCTCCATCCTCCTATCTTGGATGATTGACAACTCAACACTTCATTTAAATTTTTTGTCTTTTCCCACTTTTCCTCTAACTGCTCTTTTTCTTCATACATGTATTAAATGGGGTAGTTGAAAATCATACAATATTCCCAAAATCATACAGTGTATGACCTAAATCATACAACCTATCCTTTTGTATGGTTTCCCTTATCTCTTGTCAACTTGAATTTTACGATCTCATAGTCGTGTATTTTCTATCTTTAATTTTAAATTGTATGATCTTATACTTAGAGATTTTTTCTATTTTCTCTCTTTTTGAAGAGGTCATCATTTTTGTTTTTCAACACACTTCCTTCTTAATTGTGTCTAGAGGGATTTTCATAATTAATGCACTCTTATTTTTTATTTTTCTTTTTATTTTTCCTTTTTTATTTTATTTTTTTCAATCCTAGTCTATTTACACTTACCGTCTTGGCAATCGTACAGTGACATTCACTTGTACGATCCCATCAAATTCTTCTCCTAGAGGTTCAACTATAATATTTTGAGTGGTTGTGTCACCTGTTGATACTTCCTCCCTAGGCTGATTCATCTCCATTTTTGATGTTACTAAATTTCTAGGCCTTTCCCTTCCATGTGTACAATTACAAGCTATAGTATCTTAACCTGGTGTCCTTTCTTCTTGTCGCACAGGTGATTGGTCCCTTGGTAGCGGTGTCCTTGCTACTCTACTATAATTTGAATGAATTATTTGCCTATTCCTTAGATCAATTATAACGCCAAACTTGGTGATCAGACTCTTAGTTGTCCCTAGTTTCTTTTGTTTTTAAAGTGTACTCTTCCTCTACCAGCAAGGCCTCTCCCATGTGAGTGTATTCCCTGTTCTATTCCTATTGACATTGGGTTTCTCTGTGCTAATGGTGAATCCTCCCTTTCTTGGAGTAACCCTCTACCTCTTATCACTCTTTGGGATCCTCATTATATTAGTATTGGTTGTACCAATGGATATTGCCTTACGAGGCTAGGTAAGATTCCTCTCATCCATGGTAACCCTCATAGATTCCTTGTCCAATTAATACAGGCTAAAGGTGTATCTCTTGGCCATCTAGGAGTAGGATGTCAGAACCTTCCTCATCCTATCCCTCCTCTAATTGTAACATCACCTCGTCCTTACTCATTTCATAGTTGAATACCTCCTCCATTTCCTAGCTAAAGCCTCTATGGTATTTCTCTATTTCTTCCTCCCATTGCTCGGGTATCAGGAGTTATCTCTACCAACTCAATGTTAGCTAGTGAACTTCTACTTCTTGTTCTTTATAAAAATTGCCATAGTACTCTAATTCTACAATACGCGCGTGCTAGGAAATATCTCCATATCCTTTTATTGAAGCTTATTTGTGGATATGAGGTTACCAAGACGTCTCTATATACATTAGAAAAGTCCATCTTATAAATTGAGTGATTCTGATTCTCTTTTGTCTATTTTGCCCAATCTGTTGGTAGACTCATCAATCTCTCCAATCTTCGTAATCCTCTCCTTTATCTTCTCAAATATCGATAGGCTATTATGTATGCTTGTGGGTTGAGGTTGGTTTTATGGCCTTGTGATCTCCCTAGTTGCCACTATGTTGTTGTACATGCTAGGGAATCACGATTACCTTGAGGATTCTGGGGGTTATTTGGAAAATCATCCTCATAACTACTTTCTATACTAGGTTCCATTACTAGCCAAGGTATTCCTTCATTACTAGAGTCACTCACATCCAGTTGTTTATTACCTTATGATTTTGGTTATGTGGTTGCTTCCTCAATGTATTACCACAATATTTTTGTGTCTTCATTCATCATTGGCAGCTCACTTGGTGGTACTAGCAAAATTGTTCTTGCTCCCTTATTTTTTATGCTACTCCTTGGAGTTATCCCCTCATCATCCTTTGCTTATCCTTCTAGCTCTTGTATCCTAGCTGTTATTTGCTCATCCATTCGTTGTATTGTACTATCCAATTCTTGGATGATTTGTTCTCTCCACCTTACGTTATGACCTCACAACATCTGATATGCTTCTTGTGGTTGCTAATTTTGTAACCACATTCTCTACTATAATAGCCCTATCTAAGCCAATGGAGTAAGTCCAACCAATTCTTGATCAATGGTATCATTCCTATCTTCCTTTAGAACTTCTATTTTAAAGGTATCCACTCTATCCTCGTATCATACTATTAGTTGTATCCTTCTCCGTCCTTCCACTTACTAGGGTAGTTCCCTCCATTCTACTTGAGGATACATCATATTTCTACTTACTGGTGGTGCTTCTTCCCACCTTCATCTATTCCTGGGTAACAATACTATCTCTTGATGTTCTCTTAAATTTGGATGAATCTAATCTTCATCTTCTTCCTCTATTTTCTTGATCCCATCCAAAAATATGACATGCACTCGTAATATTCTTCTTTATTTGGTTAAGGTGCCATATCTTTCTATTCTATAGTTTGTCATGTCTCAAGAAGGGCTAAAGTAATCCAAAATGTGTTAAATAAGCTAAAATGACACGTAGATAAGAATAGGTATACAGATACCAAAATGATTTGGATTGGCCGCTATAGGTTAGTACATACAATAATAGGTCAAGAAAGATGGAATAGGTCAAACCAGGCCAAAATATGTTGGATAAACTGAAATGACATGAGAGGAAATAAGGGGTCTAAGGATATCATAATGAGTTGGGTAGGCCATGACAGGTAAAAATATATAAGAATAGGCCGAGTGGGCCAAAGGAGGTCAAAATAGGCTATCATAGATGGATTTAATTAGGACAAGTTGAGCAGGAAAATATAGGTTGAGATAATCAAAATGATAATGTTCATAGATAGGCGAGGAGGGTTGGAGTATGCCAAAATGCGTCAAATAAGCTAAAATGATACAGGAGACAAGAATGAATCTAAGGATATTAGAATGAGTTGGGTAGGCTACCTGAGATTCGACCTATTGATCCCTCATGTCCTAAGCCATACAATTACAATGAGAATCAATTTTACATCTACCATCACCAGCCATGTCATGATATCGAAGAGTGCAGATCATTCAAAACCCTGGTGCACAACATGTTGCACGATGAGCGTACCACATCACCAGTGTGTTCTTTTTTGTTTAGCTAAATTGTCAGTCCTTTGTGTTGCATCACTCCTAGGACTTTACCACCCAATAGTACCCTAAAAACACCCACCCGCTATATTCATAATATTTCTAACTATGGATCCACCCACAACTCTAGCCATGTCATCACTTCACCATTCCATTCTTGCCCAAATCTATGTCATTTCACCAGACAATAGTGTTAGTTACTCATTTTCGTCTATCTCATTCTTCTACATACATACGTTGATTTGTTTCTTCTCTTCTATCGTTGTCGACTGTTGGTGATCCCCTTATCTTGATTGGTCACCAAAGCCTATTTCTTCTCACTTCTTCCACTTGTACATTCCACTCTCACATCTTACTTCTTCTTGGAGAGTATTACATACAAGTTATACAGCTCACATCTTATACATATACTACACACACACACCCCACATGCTAGGGAAACCATGATCATAGCATCACATTTTTTGTCATCATTACACACTTCACTTATCTGTAAATAGGTTCTAAAAATTTTCTTTCTAAACAACATAACTTTCTTCTTGTAAATATTGCATTCTTCCACTTGCATCACTTATAGTTACATTCATTGCACATATCCATATGCTTTATAGTTAAAATTTTAATTCATGTTTGTACATTCTCCCCAAAAATATACCTCAGTAGGAATAATACATGCACTTATTAGCATCACCACCCAGATGTCCATCCCCCCTTTTTAGGATCAGGGTATACATAGGTGATACATTTAATTTTGACTACTCTGTAGTTTAGGCAATCAAGTACCACCCATAGCTACTGATTTTTGTACATTATTCTTATGGTATTTTAGGCTGGTTCAACTTCTCTCATGAATCACTCACAACAGGTTACACATTAACAATTTTGAGCCTAGGAAAGAGGACATCTTGAGTAGATATCGCTATCTAGCGAACGGTATCCCCTGCTCGTCCTGTCGCCTGCATGGTCAAAATACGACCTGGGGATAAACAAAGGGATCAAGCATAAGAAAAATTAAATAACTGGATAGAAAAAAAACTTCATCGCCCATACAAAAGAGAAAAAATAAAAAAAGAAAAGAAAAAAAGAAAAAAAGAAATGAAAAGAGCACTACATAATTAGATAGGTCAACACTAGAATAGGGGCAGAAAACAAAAGAAAATACCTCTTGATATCACACATGTTATGCTTATCGCATTTGGTCCTTAGGTTCAACATAACACTATGGGATAATCCTAAAAACCTGCCTACCAATGGAATAATATTACAGGTGACAACACATCTCTTACATTAGCATCTCACTTTTGTAGAAATCATTGTTGTGGACGGATGAGCTAGCTAGTACGATAGAATCTATAATGGGTTAATCCTACCTCCCTAAAAATGGATAAATGAACATTACACATTCACACACATAGGTCCAAGATAGACTTTGAACCATCCCGATAATGTTATAAGTTGCCACAAAACTTGCATAGCAAAGGGTTTGAGATTTGATTGCCATAACTATGTTAGTCAAAACCATTACGCATGCCTTACATTATCCATCGATATTAAAATCATGGAATGGATAGCATCCATACAGGTAAATGCAATGAGACAAGTGCTTCCTTGGTGAATTTCAGTAAGTCCATACATGCATACATGCATCTATGTTAGATACATTTGATACACATTATAGTATTGCATTCATCCTACATGAATTTCATATTAAATTACATTTATTGCATTCATCCCATATGCATTTCAAAATTGCATCATAGTATTGCAATCACTATACATACATTCATTACAAAATCATATTTGATATCACATCATATCACATTGGAAATACAATCATAACACTATTATACAATCCATTTATACCACAATACTATAATAGATATAAACTATTTCATACATGTATATCTATTCATCAGACATATCTACAAATTATCAAATCCATGCAACCATAAACAAGCACACATTTCAATCCATCAAAATAACACATGTATATATAATAGTCAAAATCAACAAAGTATATATATCATCCATACAAAATTCCCAAAGACTATAATCTGGGATCATTCCCATCATCATATATCATCAATACAAAATGCCCGTAGGCTATAATCTACAACAGATAACCTAACTCCCACTAGGAGTCTCCTCATGGCCCTCATGACTCACTCGCATCCCTGCAGCCTAGCTCAACTTCACCCTAAACCCCGACATCGAATCCATAGCAGGTTGATCCTGCACCTTAGCCCTAGCACCTCTCTATCCCACCATAGTAGCACTACACTGACTCTGATGTGATGGCACCCGCACCTGTGACTATGATCTAGACTGCACCACAATCCTACCATAATAGGGTAGAGGAATCCCATGCACCAACAAGGTAGTCTTACACATCATCTTCTTAGTGGCCTCGATCACCAACTGACTAGTTAGAGTATCGATTGCCTGCTCCTTCCTAGACATAGCAGCCCTCATCTCCATCATGTCTACCTCCAACTGTTGGATCCGATCACGCAATCCCTGTACATCCTTCATAGCTGGCCTCTCCAAAAAATTACTAGGAATCTATTGTGCTCTATCAAAAAATACCCCAATATCAATGGTATCATTGATACCACCCATACTGACCACCCTGCCTCCCTTATCCTATGCTCCAATAGTCTACTCTACCCTAGAATTTATACCCACATACACCTCCTCTACCCTCACACCTAAGTACTCTTCGAAGCACCTACACGACATCATGATCGTCATGCAAGAACCTCCTCGTTAGTAGCAGTCATACTTGTTGCCCTAGCTTGAGTCCTCCTACTCACCCTCCTCTCTGGTGGAGGTGCCCTAGTAGCAGGTGCTACCCACCGATCCACCACACCTCTCCTAGGCTCCCAAGACTGTAGCGCCCATAGGTGTCAAACTCTGATGTCATCCCTACATCCCCTACATTTAGGATATCCATATGAGGGTCCTCCTACCCAACCCAAGGCGGTACAATAGGGTGATCTCCTATGTTTACCTATAACCTGAAGTAGATAACAGAAGTCCTTGGAACATCCTGCCACAAACCAAACTAGTGTTGTACTTGATCAAACTAAAAGTACTCAGTTTGTCAAGTATATCTCCCCACCAACCATCTACCTCATTGTATAGCCCTTAGATGCTCATCATCCTTCTTCCAACTCACCCCACCCAACCATGGTCTCCACATTATGTCATCCAACATCATCTTCCCAAACTTAATTTTCCATAAAATTGGATCACCCTCATGAGGCCTCTTCATACCCTGATCCACCTCTGTACTCCATCGCAAGGCATAAGGATACTCCTTATCCTCAAAATGTATAGGGTGAGGTAACAAGGATGGTCTCTCAATGGCTATGTGATCCCATGCCCATACCTGTAGCAAGGGAATCACACTCAATCCTATCCACCTACCCCAAACCACATCATGCAACTCATGGTAGACTTGAGCCAATAATGTAGGTGGCCAAGAAAACATAACCCTGTGCTCCACCATGTCACTAACCAAGTCTAGCATGTTCCAGGTAAATAGAAACCCAAAACTATCAGGAAGGGCATATGTAGAGATCATCATCATTACCATACATTGCCTATATGAGATATTCTTCTGTAGCCACAACCACTCATAATCCATCTTAGAGATATCAATCTCTCTCCACCCATTCCCAAAGAATATCTCCAAAACCGTGTCCTTCCTCCCATATTTGGCTGCCCTCATAGGAACACCCTCAATCGATAGTTGGTAGATGTGATACATGTCCTCCAACATCATGATCATTTCCATAATAGGAAAATGAAATGTGTTCCTGTCTGCATCCCACCACTCACATAAGGCAAACACATATGCCCTATTGGTGAAGATGCTCTTACACTCCCACATACTATGGAAGTGTATGTCATCCAACCACTGTAGCTCCTCCTAAGTATTCATCAGCCTCTCATAACCCTTCTTAAACTTCCTCACTTGATGACGAGGCTCAAGCACCTTCACCTGTTCAACATATAACACAACATGCATCAGTAACCTACATAACAAATAAATAAAAATTCAACTTCATTACGTAAAATTTACAAATTGAAAATATTTAATTTGGCACACATCTCGAGACAAATTAATGTACAAATAAAATGACAAAAATACATCAACAACACAGTCACATATTTGGATACTCATTTTGTCATTTCATGGCAAAATTTCAAGCATATACGACATACAATACACATTGGTCACCCAACAACCAATAACAAACTCAACTGTACAGCTACTATGGCACACAATATAAAATTTGATCAATTAATATGACATACAAAAACAAATCATATTTCTAGATACCCATTTTCCCACTTAATGGTAAATGTGTCGACAAAATTAAAAAACAAAGCACCAATCAACACAGATCTAATAGTCAAATCTGTCCTAAAAACACCAAAACTGAACACACATCTAGGCACGTAATCTAAAAATAATAGTCACATTTTTAGATACCCATTTGCCAATTTAGTGGTGGAAGTTCAAATTGACATCAAGTATAGTCTAAATCGGGCTCCCTATGGCTCATTTTTAGTTTACTACTACACCGTGGCACACAAATCAAATGCATGTCGAATGAAGTCAACTACCAAAACAACCAACATTTTTGGACACCCATTTTGCCCTTTTGTGGTAAAAGTGTCATTAGTTTTTAGACATTCTACCTCTAACATGACAGATCTAATGCCCTAGAGTTCACACATTACACCTCAAACCATAAAATTCTGAAATCACATAAAAAAAATCAAAAAAATAAAACAGTCACATAAAGGAATACCCATTTCCTACTTTAGCGGACAAAGTGCAAAAACATATCAATGTCATTACACCGTTACCTCAAAAACTGACAGTCAAACTTTACACCTACTCTACCCATTACCCGATCAAATTGGTGACAAAACAAATCCAATTGAAAAACCAATCGCACTTTTGGGTACCCATTTGGCCCGTTTATCATTGTGTTCAAATTTTACTTAAAGTTACAATTTTTTTAAAATTGGGACGAAAACCTCCCCCCCCTCATTTAAATTTACCTATAAAAATAATAAAACAAGTAAAAGAATGCAGACGATCACTTATCGGTGGATCCCCGTGATTGATGCCAGCTGATCTTCATCCTTTCATCATTGTCACCCTCATGATCACCAACGTGCTCCTTCTGTGATATCAATTACTCTCCCAAACCACTTTCCAAAGTTGCACATCATGCAAATGAGCCCTCCCATGCAATTTTGGGTTTGAATATGCTTTAAACCCTGATTCACGACCCGGGTCATGAATTAGGTCAAAATCGCTACCCAGGTCACAAATTGAGCCAAAATCCTCAAAACATCCCCAAAACCCTAGGAAAGTAGGGAAATGCCCTCTAAAACCCTAGGAGCCTCAAAAAATTACCTTTTAACACCACTTGCAAAAACACATTGTATTTTAATGATAAACTTATCACATTCATACTTTTGGACCACGTTGATCTGGTCGCAAAAGCACAATAAACAAACTTTGCCATCCTCAAGCAACTAGTATGGCATTGTAAATGTCATACAGACTCAACAAAATCATAGCATTGCATTCGCAATCATCCATTTTATTTTACCAGCATTGCTTTTTATTTCTTTCCTCTTCTTCTTCTTTCCTTTTCCCTTCTCCTTCTTGGCTATCTAGTCAATGTTGTATGGTCATGCTTCGAGCAGCTGCATACCTTTTATTAGATCCCATTATTTTCCATTCTCATTCTTGGCTATCTAGTCAATGTTATATGCTCACACTTCGAGTGACTACATACATTTGATTAGATCCCATTTCTTTCCCTTCTCCTTCTTGGCTATCCATTCAATGTTGTATGGTCACGCTTCGAGCGAATACATAACTTAAATAGATCCCATTATTTTCCCTTTGTACTAGCAATCATATTCATCATGAATTGGTATCTTTATCAATTGTTGCATCATCAAATCACCACGTTCTATTCACCTTATTGCTGATTCCTCGTTTGAGGGGTATTCATATCCAAAGTTAGCTTTGCATGCAACCACAACATCAAAAATCCAAAAGTGCAGTTAGTGCATTTGTCTATGAATTTTTTTATTGAATATTATCATACGATTATAATATCAATCCCAAAAAGACATGGGTTACATCAAGAGAGTTATGCGTTACCATGGATAATTCAATCTAGCATTAATGTACATCGAGTACATAATAAATGATACATTTGATCAATCCTAGCGCAACATTTGGAAATGGAATTTGTGACCATGCTGATATGGTCATGAGTTGACGATCCAAATGTTAAACTAGCTCAAATGGTTTGACACTTGTCGCCATGTTCTCATCAATCAATCAACAAAAAATATTTAGTTAGTATTTTGTCCTAATCATACTTTTGGACCACGTTGATTTGGTCACAAAAGCAAAGCAATCAAAAGTTGTCATTCTCAAGTAACTAGTATGGCATCGTAAATGTCATACGGACTCAACAAAATCACATCATTGCATTCATAATCATTCATTTTCCCTTACTAGAATTGTTTTTATCTCTTTCCTCTTTTCCTTCTTTCCTTCCTATAGCACCCTAAAATTGGCGTAGTTAAACCTTAGTAAAAAGATAAAAAATTTAATTTTAACCCAAAACCGCCCGTTACCCGCTCCCCTTGTTTTTCGTACCATTTTTAGGATTTGTTTTGACTGTTGGACGATATCATCATCGATTAGACAAAATCATCCCAGATCTAATGAATTCATCTGGAATAGAACGTCCAGATGATTTTGTCCCAAAACTAAATTTTCATAATTAGCTTCTATTTCAAAAGCTTCTCTAACTTGGGCAGAAAGCGTGTCTGCGCGGTTAGAGTCTCCCTCGTTGGAGATCTCCCAAATTGGGATGATCTCCAACCTCCTAACCTCTCCCTAATCCTATATAAACTGGGATTTTATCAGTTTACCTCCATGAACCCCCTAGGTGACTGATTTCCCTGCAAATTTAGTTCCTTGTGCATTAGAACATCCTCACACCATCGTTTGCATTCTGTATTTGAAGTTTTCTTATAGGAATTTTATTGTTTTTTAGCCGAAGCAAGCTCAGATCATCGTAGGCGATTCCAGATGATTTCAGACGATCCTATCGAGGATCGACGATGATCTTATATGATTGGAGGTGATCCTGACTGTAGTCTAGATTGGGGACAATCAGAGCCCAAAGTTTGTATTTTCTTATCTCATTAACTTGGTTTATTTTATTTATTCATCCTAGAGTTCACCTCATTTAGTGCAGATGCATGCTAAAGTTAAAATAAATTATTAAAGTAACACATTTTCCTTTAATCACTATCTGGATCTATCATTTAGGCAAATTTACTGTCATTTATAGAATTTCCCCTTGCTTTTGCAGTTGCATTTTGGTTTTGGTATCTGTTTTTGTGATTGCAGGTTTTTGGCAAATTTGTCAGATTGATGATGATCTCATCTGATCTTAGATGACCGACTAAGATCTGAGATGATTCTATGCAATTCCAGATGATTACGTATGATTTGAGATGATTTGGACTTCTACAAATCTTAGAATCTTCATCAGACATCTAGAATCAGGTATATTCTGTCTTATTAGCATACTTTCTATGTTTAGCACTTATTCATGTTTTCTATATTCACATAAATCAGCATTGGCATATAGAATAGCTTAGATTCATCTTGGACAAACCTAGGAATTGAATTATTAAAGTACAAAATGAACACATCAAACCTACTCTCAATCTAGGCGTGGGAACTGCCACTCAAAATTTTCGTAGTGAACCCACCATCTGTCGAAAATTCACTCGTATACCCCTCCCCCGAGAGGCGCAACCTTAAAAGGGTCTCTCAGTCCGAGGTATTGTCCCATCCTTCTCGCATCCCCCTTTTGGGTGCGGATCCTATAGCCTAAAGGTAAGGATGCAAAAAATTTGGAGCGATACATTTTTGGTGTACCCGAAGTGAAAACTAAAAACCTTTTGACAACAATAAAAAAAAAACATAAATACATTTAGAATCATCAGACAAACAAGTAAGATTGCATATCATATTTAGATGGTAGATTATAATAAAAGATGAGTTGTCACCATTAATGTTGAGAATCAATTAGAAGCTATAGAGATTACTTCTTTTCTTAGAGTATCTCAAACATATAGAGTCCCACCTTTATGGGACGAACTTAATAGGAGATTGAATCTTATTTCATCTAGATCAATAGAACTTAGGCAAATCAAGAGGTTTGTCCTAGATAGAATCTTGGATCCTGATCAAGTGACCTTATATCATGAGCTTCAGAGAGCTTGCCATAGGTGGTTAGCAGATAAAAGAGCCCTTGTGTCTTTCGAGTTGTACACCTTTTAGGAATACCTCGACAATGCATTTGTAGTACATAAATTTCTATCTCGTATAGAGGATCAAGAGGTCATCCTTATGGATAGAAATATATGGAATAGAGTTCCTAGAGCTATGTTATATCGAGAGTATTGCCATGAGCTCTATTTTTACAAGTCAGAGTCAAAAGTAGATAACATCACCATAGCACACTTTGTCAAATTTTTGAAAAACCATTTCCAATTTGAAGAGGAGCATTTCATGACTCCTGATGAACTTGATCCCATAAATGACATCTATAAACTATTTATAGAAAACTAAGTCATTAGTTTATTATTATTTCTTGCATTTAATATACTGTTTGTTGTTATCATAAAAAAAAAAAAAAACAAAAAAAAAAAAACATAACAAAAATCAAAACATTTTATTTTAAGTATTATAGTGGGTATATAATTAAAATATATACCTCCCAAATTTTTTGTAAATATATATATATATATGCTAAAATCTAAGTTTAAGCATAATGACTAGACTTAGGAATGGAAAACAGACTAAAGTAGAAGAAGATTGGTTAGGAAAACCAGTAAATAAACTAGATGTCCTTCCTGAAGACCCAATTCAGGAGGAAGGAACACTAGACCAACAAGAAGAAGAGTTTGTTGAAGCAAATGAACAAAGATAAATTGTTAGAGAGGAAGGATCCTCATCCCTTAAAATGACTTCGAAAGGAGCTGTTACTTTTGAGAACATGGAACATTTTTGGAAGTTCTTCAATACTAATATTTGTGCCCTTAATAGAGCAGTCCATATGGACAAGGATCAAATTAGTGACACCCAAGAAACCCTAGAAGAAATATATTGCACATGCACTAATCCCTTGTCCTTCGTTGATCAAGAAAGTGATCAAGCTAGACCATCCAATTTGGATATGGTCGTTATAATCCAAAACATGCAACAACAATAGGTTACCCAACCACCTAGAGTGCCTGTTACCAAGCCTAGGGTTATTCCCACACAAAAGAAACCTTCATTCATTGCTCTATTCCGCCAAGTTATTGATCAACATACCTCAAATCAACAAAAGCCCAAAACAAAACCTAACACCAATTTCCAACAATCTGGGATACAACATAATGCTACTACAAATCTTCTTCATAATACTCTTCCTACCAACCATTTGCATAATAGCAATATAGCATCTAATGCTTACGTCACGCCATCATACGCTTAAATACCACCAAACCAACATGGTGGACAAACTAGTAATCTGGAAGCCATGGTGAAATAGTTAGTCTCTCGCATGGACCAGATAGATCCCTATCATCCCTCGTACAATTATTGAGAGATGTGTAGTCAGCCTCTAGATCTTATAGTTGTAGCACAACCATATCCTAAACACTTTCCTATGCATGTCCTACCTATATACAAAGGAACCGAAGATCCCATAGAGCATCTTCGTATGTTTAGGATAGCATGTCATGATATATCACATGATGATTTTTTATTACTAAAAATATTCCCAAAAAGTTTAGGAGGAATGGCATTAGAGTGGTATTATCAATTACCCACTCATTCTTTGAGGAATTTCAAAGAAATAGCTGAGTATTTTGTGCATCAATTTAGTGCCTACATTGAAAGGCATGTAACCATTAAAGATTTGTACAACCTAAAACAATATAAAGATGAATGTTTTGCTGATTTCCTAGCTCGGTGGAGACAGTTGATAGGAAAATTACACTTTGTGTTACCTTATCGAGAAATGCTGGATATCTTTATCAATAATTTACAAGAACAACTATCCTATAAGTTATCAACTGCTACCTTGATCACCTTCGATCAAGCTATAGACTTAGCTCAAAGAGTGGAAGATGCTCTCATTAGGAGAGGACAGCTTAAAAAGAAAGATGATGAGAAAAAATCCAAAAATCAATATAAAAATAAACAAGTTGTGGGTGATGGAGTCACCGATAGAAGAAATGTTGCCAATGTTAATATTAAGAAAACAACGGAGTTTATACTCAAACCTCCTGATAAACCACCTCGAGAATTTACTAGGTTAAATCAACCTTTATCAACCATTCTACCATAATTATTAGAACGAGGTTTGATCCAATTACCAAATATCCAGGAACCTGATCCAACTATACCTAGATACAGAGTTGATTTACACTGTGATTTCCATAGAGGACCTGGACATGCTACCAACTCTTGTAAAATATTAAAACATAAAATACAAGACTTAATTAATAACAATGAGATGGAGGTGCAAGCCTTTCAACCTAAACAAAATCCTCCTAATAATGCTCAAAAGAATATCCCTCAAAATTAGAATCAGAATGCCAATCAATCATTGGACATATTTCAGCATCCTTTACCAAAGCATGGTAAAGAGGTGGCTAATCAAATTGAGCATCACAATGTTCCCCCTCCTACCCGATATGTAGTGACTATTAGTGGACATTTACTTGCTCATGATCCACAAATTTTTGACACAACTTTATCCATGGTTATGACCAGACCTCTATATAATATTTGGATACCTGATCTTAGTGATACAGAATATGAGACTGAAAGTGTGGAAATTACCTCAAATCAATCGAATAGTTCTGAAGATGAATCAGATGCTATTCAAACTATCACAAATTCTATGGTTTTGAAAGAACCATTTCCAAGAAGAGTCACTACTAGACCATCTTCTCACCAATTACTTTCTAATGAACAATCCATAAATGCTAGACCAAGACCTATTCATCATCCATAAAATAATATTGTAGGTACCATCAAAGCTGTTACTTGACAACAGACTCAAAATTCTCAACAAAATCAAACTCAGAATTATGGATCAGCTCCATTTGTTTTGAAAGTTCCTAATAAAGGGAATCATGCGCCTAATGTTCAATCTAAACCTCCTTATAATATTAATGAACAATTATCAAATACTACAGCTAGAATTTCCCTCTTAGACCTTTTAAGATCCTCTCCTACACATAGGGATGAATTAATGCTCACATTAAGCCAAATGATGGTACCACAAAATATTCAACTTGAAGCCATGGCCAATACTATAATAACTCGTGAAGTCGATTGTATTGACTTTCGGGATAGAGATATACCACAACATAGTTTACATAAGGATAACCCCTTATATATTACTGCCCTAATTGGAGATGTAGTAGTTAAACGAGTCTTGATTGATAATGGTTCATATTTAAACATTTGCACTTTTGACTTCTACCAAATATTTGGGTTTAGAAGTGATGAAATGAAAAGAACTGATATGATCATAAAAGCCTTCAATGATGAAACACAAGAAACGTGTGGAGTTATTACTATCCCATTGCAAGTTGGTCCAAGAACTTTAGACACAACCATGTTTATTGTACATTGCCATGCATTGTACAATATACTCTTGGGTCACCCTTGGATCAATGCAATGCGAGTTGTTCCCTCAACTTTACATCAGTGTGTTAAATTCAAATTTAAAAATTAGTTGGTTACCATTCATGGTGATCCCAGACCCTTTGATATGTGTGCTTTGGTAGAACCTGTTGGAGTTCAATTTTTCCCTGCTTTATCATCCACACATCCTAATTCTAATCATCCATCTAAACGTATGAAACACACACTCATAACATCATCTACTCCATCAACTCCACCTCTACATATAGTTCAACCATCCTCTGAACAAACCACATTAGGACCTCAAAAAGATCCTAAACCCACAACCAATGCTTCTTGTTTTACTCCTATAACTTCCATACCTATAGACCCATCCATCAACATCTCTACAACATCTACACCTACCAAAGGCATATTTTCCGCATCCAAAGATGTAGGAAATGTTTCTTCTACCTCTTACACTCTTACTGATGAGCTCTTACCCAATTTATCTAAAATTTTTATATAAAAAAAAACAAATTTTGTTATGCAAAATTCCCTTATTTTAAATAATTTGCCATCCTCTCCTCATACTTTGGGCATCCCATAGCCTATGGGAAGTATTTACCAAGTTAGGAGCTGTGCTTTTATTTACAAGGGATATGACTGGGGAAGCATACCTAGAAACATCAAGACTCATTATGATGGATATGCTCGATGTTATTTTGCTAATGAGTATATTAAAGCTAATCCTATAATGCTTAAATTTGGATATAAAGGGAAAGGTTTGGGACCTTTCCAGAATGGTATGAAAGAACATTTTGAGGTAGAACCATGGCCTACCCGATGTGGTGTGGGCCTATTTCCTAGTAAAGGTCAGCCCTTCCCATTTGAGGATGATGACCATCTCATATGTTACCAAGATTATTTGGATAAACGTGATGCTTTGCATTTAAGGAATAACCCATTTACATGTAATATTCTATCCATAGCTTACCCTGAGATGATTGCTGAATCCGATGATGAGTTGGAGGGGGATATCTTCCATGATGTCTCCATTGAGGAATTGTTACATAATGGATTTTATTTTGATGGCTCTATACCTAGTATAGCCCAGCTTGAGGCCAAGACTCCTCACGATGAATTATCCAAGCTAAACTTGGAAGAATTGCACGAATTAGGCATTTCACCCGCCCCATCTAATTTTGAGAGAGATCTACACATGGAAGTAGAAAACATCATAAAAATTAACATTGGAACCAAAGATAACCATCACATAATCAACATTGGATCAGAATTGAGTCAAGAAAAACAAGATAAATACATTGCATTCCTTAAAGAATATGAAGACGTTTTTGCTTGGACATATGAGGATATGCCAGGATTAGACCCTTTTGTAGTCATGCATCCCCTAGTAGTCCATCCGGATGCTAAACCTGTTAAACATAAACTTAGAAAAATGCATCCTAAAGTGGATTTACTAGTCAAAGGGGAATTAGAAAATCTCTTGAAGGTTATTTTTATACAAGCCATTTATTATGCTGAATGGATCTCGAATGTAGTTCTTATAACTAAGAAAGAAGCTACCAAAGTTAGGGTTTGCATAGACTTTAGAGATATTAATTCTGCATGCCCTAAAGATGATTTTCCTCTTCCCAACATGGATCAGATCATTGAATTTACTACTAGAGTAGAATGATATCCCTAATGGATGGATTCTATGGTTATAATAAGATCAGGATAGCTCCTAAAGATCAGGCTAAAACAACCTTTATTACCCCTTGGCGGACCTTTTGTTGGAAAGTGATGCCATTCGGTTTGAAGAATGCAAGTGCAACATATCAACGAGCTATGACTTATATATTTCACGATATGATGCATGATATTCTACATGATTATGTAGATGATATTATAGCTCGTTCCATCAAATAAGATGATCATTTAGATGACTTGAGAAAAGTATTTGATCGGTTAAGGGAATATCTTATCCGACTAAATCCAGCTAAATGTATATTCGGAGTCAAGTCCGATAAATTATTGGGGGTTATAGTTTCTTTATGTGGCATTGAAATTGACCCTCTCAAGATCATGGATATCACTGATATGCCCGCACCCACAAATATATCTAAATTATGGAGTCTACAAGGTAAGCTTCAAGCTATTCGTCGCTTCATCGATAAGTTGGGGGACAAAACTGGACCCTTTCTTAAGCTTCTTAAGAAATATGTCTCTTTTCATTGGGACAATGAATATCAAGAAGTATTTGAACTCCTCAAACAATATCTCCTTAAACCATCGGTGCTTTCACCACCTAGATCTGATCGCCCATTTATCTTGTACATTTTTGCTTCAAATTTTGCCTTAGGAGCTATGTTAGCTCAACTTGATGATGAGAAGAAACTCACTATACAGTATTAGAAAATTTATGTCTCATAGTCGTATTTTCTACTATACAGTATTAGAAAATTTATGTCTCATAGTCGTATTTTCTACTTAGAAATTATGCCATTATATGCTCAGTCATAAAACGTATGTTATTGCTAAATTCGACCCTTTGCGATATCTCATGAGTCGACCTTATTTATCTGGTCGCACAACAAAGTGGGTTCTTGCGCTAAGTGAGTTTGAACTCATGTTTATAGGATAGAAGTTTGTTAAGGGTCAAATCATAGCTGATCAATTAGCTGTTGCACCCTTAGAGTCTACCCATCCCCTCATCATTGAGTTTCTCGATGAATGCCTTAAACTAGAGGCAGACCATCCAGAGCAATGGTCCTTATACTTTGATGAAGCCCGATGCATGAGTGGGGCTGGTGTAGGTATTATTTTAATATCTCCGTAGAAACATCTTATACCTATGTCCTTTAAATTAACATTTGCTTGCACTAATAACACTGCTGAGTATGAGGCTCTAATCCTAGGATTACGAGCTGCCTTGGCACTAAAAATTAAAAATCTATTGGTTTTTGGTGATTCTCAACTTGTCATAAATCAAATCAATGATGTTTATCAGACCAGAGATGATAAATTATGTCCATATAAAGCATGTCTTACAATTATTATCTTTATTTGATCAAGTTACCTTGGAAGCTATTCCTTGAACTAGCAACCGTGCGGCTGATGCTATGGTTGCAACTGCATCTCTTTTGCCCTTGGAGTTAGATGAAAAATATGCTACCATCATTATTCGTCGACTCCAGGAACCCGCTTCAAATAAATCATGCTTAGAACCTTTGGATGTGTTTCTAATCAATGAAACTACTCCTAAACCATGGTACATTGATATATTTAATTTTCTTCAAAATGGGACCTTCCCTGAAGGTTGTAATAGCAACTAGCGTCGGTTATTACGTAGACGAGCAAGTCGCTTCGTAATTATTGGTAATACCTTGTATAGGAGATCTTTTAAAGGCATCTTACTATGATGTTTGAATCTAGAAGAATCTAGGATCTTGTGGGGGACATTTTAGTGGTAGTGCCATTGCTAAGAAACTCCTTAGGATAGGATATTTTTGGCCTACCATGGAAAATGATGCACATGATTATGTGCGCCATTGTGACAAGTTCCAGAAACATACTAACATTGTCCATGCACCTGCACAAGAACTGTAGGCTATTTCATCTCCTTGGCCCTTTTCAAAATGGGGCTTAGACATCATTGGAAAATTCAACCCTGTGTCATCTAATGGACACAAATTTATCATAACCGCCACTGAGTATTTCACAAAATGGGTTGAAGCTATGCCCTTAGCTTCTTGCACTGGAACCCAAGTTTCCAAGTTTATTTTTAATCAAATTATTTGTAGGTTCGAAATTCCTACAAATCTCATCTCAAATAATGGAACTTGTTTCAAAAATAAAGATGTCAAAAAATTATGTCAAAAATATAAAATTCAACATCGTTGGTCCACTCCCTATTATCCTCAGGGTAATGGCGAAGAAGAAGAATCTAATAAAACATTAATCAAAATCCTCAAAATACTAGTCAATAAATCTGGTCGAGATTGGCACATCCAACTATATCCTGCTTTGTGGGCTTATCAAACTAGCATTCGCACCCCCACAGGTACTTCGCCTTTTGTTTTGGTTTATGGCACTGAAGCTATTTTTCCCTTTGAATTAGAAGTTCCTTCTTTGGCTCTGCTACTTCAAGATACTGAAGTAGGAGATGAATATCATGCTGGAAGATTTAGTCAGATGGAACTCTTAGATGAGAAGTGCATCAATTCTTTGGAGCATCTTCATGCCTACCAAAACAAGCTCAAGCGAGCATACCTCAAGAAATTTCATCATCGATCCTTTGAGATCGGTGACCTTGTCTTAAAAGAAAATCAAAGAAATACTAATGCAACTAAAGACCTTAAAGGTAAATTTGAGCCCAACTGGCTTGGACCGTATATCATCACTGCTAAATTTGGATCGGGAGCATACAGATTAGCTACCTTAGATGGTAAAGATCTTAAATAGCCTATGAAAATTATGCATCTTAAGCGCTATTATGCATAACATTTGGTCATTTCATCATTTGTATATATTGTTATTTGCATATTGTTTCATTTTAGTCATCCATATAAAAAAATTTCCAAAAACAGTAACAGTATTTATTCTTTCAATTCATAAATCAAAATCAAAATATAAAAACTTCAAAATCATCAAAATCTTCACAACATTTTTTTTATTTTCCTACCTATCAATTCTTGAAGTCTTGCAGTTCTATTTTCAATTATTTTGGATAGAATTAGCATTTATTTGGAATCCCGCACTTTCACACTCACATGAATAAATATCTTGATTTTATTTTGTATGATTATTAATCTCTCTTATATCAAAGTCCACAATTGAATTAAATAAAATTTTGAGCATAGCGAACTGATATTGTTCTTTCCTTGAACCAATTATATCTTTTCACATTAAAATGATTTCATTGCAAATTCGATATGATGCTACATAGTAGAAGTGGTTTCTTGAGCGAAAAGTTTCCCCTACTATCCTATCATGCACATGGTCTAGAATATTTGAGAATTGACAAAAGGACAAGCTCACCCCTACCCAGAATAAAAATCCCTTGCTCTACAGCCAATCCGAGCAAGTATCCCTAGTATAGGAAGAAAAAGAAAAAGTCAAAGAAAATGAGAGAATATATATATATTATTTTGTACCATCACAACAATATTTTAGCATTGTCTCAGTTCCCAGCAAAAATACAAAAAAAAGAGAGAAAAGAAGCAAACAAGAAAAGAAAAGCAAACAACAATAAAATCCTTTTCCCTACCCCTTGAAAAGAAAAGAAGGGTGAATGAGCTTGAATCCCTGGAATTCTCAATTATTCAAAAACTATGAGGTAAACCCCATAATAGGTGGTTTGTGCCCAACCCGCTTGGCCTTGGGTAATTCTTAGCATGGTGATATGTCTGTCACATTAGCGACCTTATTTTGTACAGACCTATGTCGGCTTATGGATTAGCTAGCTCTTGATGACCCGACTTACATAGTAGTCTGGTATGGTTACATGCATATAAATCATGGTCAATGAACCCTTATTTGGTTCATTTAAATTACTTGTATCAAATTCTCTTGCTCAAAATTGGTGAATGAACAATACAATTGCACACACATTTGTATTTGAGAGATTTTGTATCATTATGATAAATCAAGATCGGTAATGAACTCACATTTGCACATGAGGGTTCCTTATAAATCTACATTTTGTCTTTGAGATAATTTAAAATATCTCTACAATTCTTTTTGAATCATTTCATCTTCTTATTTAAGAACATTTGCTTAGCATAAAAACAATTAAATATGTCTTTCCAACAAACAAAAAAAATTCTTTCACATCTTCAAAAACGTCGCAAATAAAGTCATGTTTATATATTATTATTTTTTGTTTATCTCAATACCAAAAAATCAATCATGCAATAAAACTAAAATATCAAATTCTTTTTTTGGATTTCATGATGATGGTATAAGTATGTACCTATAATTCTATGCCTAGCGCAAACCATTGTTCTTATTTTATTTCCCATTCATTTTAAATTCATAAAAACATATGGCTTACATCATTATGTTACCCAATTGTGCTTTAAAAAGAACACAAATTTTTCTATTTTATGTCATTATGTCAACATTTTAATTTTGCAATGATGGTATAGTTCCTAGGGACTTATTCAAAAATTTTATCACACTTAGGAATTTATGCCTAGCAAAAATCATATTTCTTTAATATTTCATGCATAATATTTTTATGAAAATCTGAAAACAAATCATCACCATTTCTCCTCATCACAACACAAAGTCTTAAGACAGTCTCTTAAGCACCCTTTTAATTTTAGCAATATTTCTATGCTGGGATTAGCTTGACGACCTAGTGAGCGATGACTCCATGAAATGGTCTATAACAGTGACAATGTCCTTTGAAATTATTGTTAAAAGTCCCTTTTATTTTTCATCAAATCACACCACAAAACAACCAATTTATTCACATCAGATTATTTCATTTACAATTTTATGGCATGACATAACATTACAATTTATTTCCAATGACATAATTACATAAATAATCAATCACAAAATTCAAATATTAAAGCATCATACAACATATACACAAGTCATATCATCAAAAATATAATCTATATATATATCAATCAATTATGTACATCATCTAGAATGGTATGCCACAATCAATACCCTGGCATACTCAATCCCATCAAAAAGTAATAAATAATACAATCAATCTGCACTCTATAGCAGCTAGCCTCGAGAAGCCCTTGAGCTCTCAGCCTCATCTCCTCTCCTACCCTGAGGTGGAGGAGGTGGTCCCATAGAGGTCCGGGTTGTGTCTTGGGTCCTCGTCGTCGATCGTGAGGATGTCCTCGATGATCCCATCATGATCGGCTCTACAATGGGGGCTAGAAATGGTATCCTCTGCCCCTCTAGGACCATGTGATAGTACAACCCCTAGTAGAACATAGTCTGAGCAATAGCCCACGCCAGATCCTGAGTGCTCGCCCCTTCACTCTAAGCCCTGAGCTGTGTAGCCTCATCCTGAAGTGTCTGCACATGAGCCCAGAGGTGGTAATTCTCATCCCGGAGATCCACCATCTCGCTGCTCTCCCCCACCTCGATACCCTTGCCCTTATCGAGAGATGGTGGCCTCTCCCCCTACTAAGAAGGGAATCTCTCCTCCCTCCTCCTTGTCTACTATGGCCTCTGTGGAGCCTATGCCATCCTCTGGCATCTCTCCTATGGAGACCGTCATTGCTCTCTCCCGCCATGACCCCATGCTGCCTCAATAGCAGCCTAATGCTGCCTCCCCATTCGTCACACCATAGACGTGCACCGGATCCTGTGCCCTCATCATCCGAGGAGGGTGGATGCTTACATACCAAGCATCGTATCCGTCGGCAACCCCAACATCATCACCATCCACTAGTTGGATGGGGGCATCATCTGTGTCTTGGCTCCAAAATCACTACATGTATGGAGCCCCGCTCAGTGTAGTACTATCCTAGATAGTTCGAGAGTACTCATAATCCCTAAGAGAAGGGATCCCCTACTGAAGACCGAACTACCACAAAACTCGATCGTAGCAGTGGAGCTCTACCTCTCCCCGCTCCATCCTCAGCCAGCAGACTCGCTTGATGCGAGCCAGCTCCCCGCCCATCCTCTACCCACCCTACATGCTCTCTCCATGGCCTCCAGGTGATCTGGTCCAGGATGAGGTTGTCTAGCAACCTCTATGACATCGGTAGATCTATCCACCACTGTGACCCCCTTTGTAGCCACCAATAGAAAACCCGGGGCCTCTCCCAATCAACCCTTGTCAGTGGGAGCCCTATCGGCCTCTGCACTGCGATGTGCTCCCAACACCAAACTTGTAGTAGTGATGTCACAACCAGACATTAGCCTCCCTTGTATATGACCCCGTGTAGGATCCTATACAAGCGACATAGTACAAAGATGCCCCATGAATATTTGTACCCGTGGTCTCTCATGTCGTAGACCACATCTAATAGGAGCTAGGGTAATCTACACCCGCTCTGGTGGCACAGCAGTAGGCCACCCACTATCCCGACCAACACCCGAGTCAACCTAGATGCCCTAGGCATCTACCTTAGAGACTCGATGTTCACTCCACCCTTCTCTAGGGTGAAGCTCGGGTCTCTGCTCAGCCTCATCATCACCTGGCCCTGATTGGTCGTAGGAGTCATCAGCCATCCTTGTATGGGGATCCTCAAGATCCTCCATATGTCCTCTAGTGTGGGATCCATCTCCCTTGTTGGTAACCATAAGTAGGATGACCCCGGATACCACCTCTTTGCTAGGGCTATCAATAGCCCCATGTTCGTCGATACTTGTGGCATCTCTGCCACATGCTGTAAACCGACCTATGCTAGTCGGTCGTGCTCCACCTGGTCGAGCATGGATATGTCATATCTCAGCCCCTCATATTTCCACTCCTAACTCTTTAGTAATCCCCTCTACAAAACAAACAATAAAACAATAAAATTTATTAATAAACCAATCATTAAAATCAATTAAATGCAATTCCAACAAGCTTAATTTCATAAAAATGATGATATCGTCCTAAATTGGGTAAAATCATCCTTTGTAGGATGAAATCGTCTCCTATTTCACAACTTGGGGATCGCCCCTTGTTGGATGGGATTTTGCCCTCAGACAAAATCGACAATCTAGGGATGATTTTGACGAAATAGGGACGATTTTGTCCCGACGTTGTCGACAACCAAAAAACGGCCACGATGCCCCAAAATAGTAAAAAATTAAACCAAAAAATTGCACAAATAAAATTCAAACATAATTTACTAGGATTAGATCCTTACCCGTAGCCCGCGCCGGACCTCTGTCGATCTGTGCGCTGTCTCAACCATTTTGTCTATAGAGCTCTAAAACAGTAAAAATGAATAGTAAAAATGAATAGTAAAAATGAATTAGGGTTTTACCCTATTTTCTTAATTTTATTTAAAACCAACAACATTTTTTTTAATTTTTCTTTTTGTGCTTTTACCTCAAATGTTCGATTTGGGTAAAAACACGGAGGGGGCACCATATTCGCAGTCGTACGATTCGACCTAGAATCGTCGTATAAAAATTGAGTAAATTTTTGCTTTCTCGTAAAATGAGAAAAACTCATCTTTAACGCATTTTCTTTGAAAAATTCACTAAAGAGGGGGAAAAATGTAGCACCCTAAAATTGGCACAGTTAAACCTTAGTAAAAATATAAAAATTTGAATTTTAACCCGAAACCGCTCGTTAACCGCCCGTTACCCGCTCCCCTCGTTTTCTGTGCCATTTTTAGGATTTGTTTTGACCGTTGGATGATATCGTCGCCGATCAGATGAAATCATCCCAGATCTGACGAATTCGTCTGGAATAGAACGTCCAAATGATTTCATCCCAAAACTAAATTTTCATAATTAGCTTTTGTTTCAATAGCTTCTCTAACTTGGGTAGAAAGTGTGTCTACGCGGTTAGAGTCTCCCCCGTTGGAGATCTCCCAAATTGGGATGATCTCCAACCTCCTAACCTCTCCCTAATCCTATATAAACTAGAATTTTCTCAGTTTACCCTCCTGAACCCCCTAGCAGACTGATTTCCCTACAAATTTAGTTCCTTGTGCATTAGAACATCCTCGCACCATCGTTTGCATTTTGTATTTCATGTTTTCTTGCAAGAATTTTATTGTTTTTTAGCTAAAGCAAGCTCGGATCGTCGTAGGTGATTCCAGATGATTTTGGATGATCCTGTCAAGGATCGGCGATGATCTCGTACGATTTGAGGCGATCCTAACTGTAGTCCATATTGGGGGCAATCAGAGCCCGAATTTTGCATTTTCTTATCTTTTCTCTTTATTTTCTTATGCATTAACTTGGTTTGTTTTATTTTTGCATCTTGGAGTTCACCTCATTTAGTGCAAATGCATGCTAAAGTTAAAATAAATTATTAAAGTAACACATTTTCCTTTAATCACTATCTAGATCGATCATTTAGGCAAATTTACTATCATTTCTATCATTTTCCCTTGCTTTTGCAATTGCATTTTGGTTTTTGGTATATGTTTTTGTGACTGTAGGTTTCTAACGAATTCGTTAGATCGACGATGATCTCGTCTGATCTCAGATGACCGACTGAGATCTGAGATGATTCTATGCAATTCCAGATGATTATGTATGATTTGAGATGATTTGGACTTCTACAAATCTTAGAATCTTCATCAGACATCCAGAATCAGGTATATTCTGTCTTATTAGCATACTTTTTGTGTTTAGCACTTATTCATGTTTTCTATATTCACATAAATCAGCATTGGCATATAGAATAGCTTAGATTCATCTTGGCCAAACCTAGGAATTGAATGATTAAAGTACAAAATGAACACATCAAACCTACTCTCAACCTAGGCGTGGAAATTGCCACTCAAAATTTTCCTGGTGAACCCACCATCCATCAAAAATTCACCCTTATATCCCTCCCCTGAGAGGCGTGACCTTCAAAGGGCCTCTCAGTCCGAGGTATTGTCCCATCCTTCTCGCATCCCCCTTCCGGGCGTGGATCCTATAGCCTAAAGGTAAGGATGCAAAAAATTTGGAGCGATACACTTCCTTT